>JAWQFJ010030807.1:15000-37500 GCA_034096865.1 Theodoxus fluviatilis | reverse complement strand
ATGATGAGGTTGTCGAGAACTTTACTAATAATGAATGGGCCGCCGCTTGTACTGATATTTTTTGGTCCCAAGTCTGCATAGATTGCTCCTGTTGGGGATTGGCTTGTAGTTTGGGGAAAAAAAGCAACTGTATGAAGTGAAAAGTAAGAGCGTAAAATGTATTTGTCTTTCACGCACGTGCGTGTAGACAACTCAGCTTTCTTTCATCTCACAGGCAGTGCATATCACAGGCAGTGCATATCACAGGCAGTGCATATCACAGGAAGTGCATGTCACAGGCAGTGCATATCACAGGCAGTGCATATCACAGGCAGTGCATATCACAGGCAAGCATGTCACAGGCAGTGCATGTCACAGGCAGTGCATGTCACAGGAAGAGAAAGCATGTTCTGTGGACGTCATTTCCTCCTGTCTCCCTGCATCCCGCCCTTGCTGCCAACGCTTGATGCCCTGGAGGCCATCAGCGCCTCTCTTGCTCATCAGTGAGAAACTTGCAGATGAATTTTTGTGTGTTTATCACTGAAACAGTTTCAACTTCATTAAGTGCAGGGTTTTGTTTCGCAATAACTGTTCGGCTTTTTTATATTACAACAGCTCCTCTTCATTAATAACTTACATTGTCGAATGATGCACTCGATGCCATGAACGTTGCAAGCTACTTAACCTAATGTGATGCGTATTAAACCCAGACAGCAATCCAGCAATGTCATGCTCTGGAGCACAGTTCTGCGTCAACAACTCGATCAGACGGTAGCTGAAATACCTACAGCCTGTGCATCCTGAATCTGCAGTACAAATCACTCGGAAAGCAAGAAAACTGAGTGTATTTCAATCAGGGGCTGTTGTTATTTTACAATGCGCAGCAAGCTGAATACCAAATATAACAGTGAAACCCATGCCTAACGTGCTTGACAGGTCCAGTCAGCAGCAATTATGGATACAGGATTATTGATGACATTTCCCTGGGACAGTGAGGAAAGGCCGTGGCACATGGGGAAACAAGCATATTTTCGCTCAAGAAACGCACGTTTCCTCGTGCACGAGCAGTTATTTTAGTGAACATTTTGTTTCCCAAATATGATTTCACGATTTAGAACTGGTTCCGGTTTTCCATGATTTGTCTCAAACATTTTTGCCCGTCAGACAAAGAGAACGCTCTTCATTCCTTGTGCCGTCAACCATTGCTGCAGCTCCTCATTCCTTGTGTCGTCAGCCATTGCTCTAGCTCCTCATTCCTTGTGCCGTCAACCATTGCTCTAGCTCCTCANNCGTCAACCATTGCTCTAGCTCCTCACTCCTTGTGTCGTCAACCATTGCTCTAGCTCCTCATTCTTTGTGTCGTCAACCATTGCTCTAGCTCCTCACTCCTTGTGTCGTCAACCATTGCTCTAGCTCCTCATTACTTGTGTCGTCAACCATTGCTCTAGCTCCTCACTCCTTGTGTCGTCAACCATTGCTCTAGCTCCTCATTCCTTGTGAAGTCAACCATTGCTCTAGCTTCTCATTCCTTGTGCCGTCAACCATTGCTCTAGCTCCTCATTCCTTGTGAAGTCAACCATTGCTCTAGCTTCTCATTCCTTGTTCCGTCAACCATTGCTCTAGCTCCCCATTCCTTGTGAAGTCAACCATTGCTCTAGCTCCTCATTCCTTGTGAAGTCAACCATTGCTCTAGCTCCTCATTCCTTGTGCCGTCAACCATTGCTCTAGCTCCTCACTCCTTGTGCCGTCAACCATTGCTCTAGCTCCTCATTCCTTGTGCCTTCAACCATTGCTCTAGCTCCTCATTCCTTGTGCCGTCAACCATTGCCCTAGCTCCTCATTGCTTGTGCTGTCAACCATTGCTCTAGCTCCTCACTCCTTGTGCCGTCAACCATTGCTCTAGCTCCTCATTCCTTGTGTCGTCAACCATTGCTCTAGCTCCTCATTCCTTGTGCCGTCAACCATTGCTCTAGCTCCCCATTCCTTGTGTCGTCAACCATTGCTCTAGCTCCTCATTCCTTGTGCCGTCAACCATTGCTCTAGCTCCTCGTTCCTTGTGCCGTCAACCATTGCTCTAGCTCCTCATTCCTTGTGTCGTCAACCATTGCTCTAGCTCCTCATTCCTTGTGCCGTCAACCATTGCTCTAGCTCCTCGTTCCTTGTGCCGTCAACCATTGCTCTAGCTCCTCGTTCCTTGTGCCGTCAACCATTGCTCTAGCTCCTCGTTCCTTGTGCCGTCAACCATTGCTCTAGCTCCTCATTCCTTGTGCCTTCAACCATTGCTCTAGCTCCTCATTCCTTGTGCCGTCAACCATTGCCCTAGCTCCTCATTGCTTGTGCCTTCAACCATTGCTCTAGCTCCTCACTCCTTGTGCCGTCAACCATTGCTCTAGCTCCTCATTCCTTGTGCCGTCAACCATTGCTCTAGCTCCTCATTCCTTGTGCCGTCAACCATTGCTCTAGCTCCTCACTCCTTGTGTCGTCAACCATCGCTCTAGCTCCTCATTCCTTGTGAAGTCAACCATTGCTCTAGCTCCTCGTTCCTTGTGCCGTCAACCATTGCTCTAGCTCCTCATTCCTTGTGCCGTCAACCATTGCTCTAGCTCCTCATTCCTTGTGCCGTCAACCATTGCTCTAGCTCCTCATTCCTTGTGCCGTCAACCATTGCTCTAGCTCCTCATTCCTTGTGTCGTCAACCATTGCTCTAGCTCCTCATTCCTTGTGCCGTCAACCATTGCTCTAGCTCCTCATTCCTTGTGCCGTCAACCATTGCTCTAGCTCCTCATTCCTTGTGCCGTCAACCATTGCTCTAGCTCCTCATTCCTTGTGCCGTCAACCATTGCTCTAGCTCCTCACTCCTTGTGTCGTCAACCATTGCTCTAGCTCCTCATTCCTTGTGAAGTCAACCATTGCTCTAGCTCCTCATTCCTTGTGCCGTCAACCATTGCTCTAGCTCCTCATTCCTTGTGCCGTCAACCATTGCTCTAGCTCCTCACTCCTTGTGCCGTCAACCATTGCTCTAGCTCCTCATTCCTTGTGCAGTCAACCATTGCTCTAGCTCCTCGTTTCTTGTGCCGTCAACCATTGCTCTAGCTCCTCATTCCTTGTGCCGTCAACCATTGCTCTAGCTCCTCATTCCTTGTGCCGTCAACCATTGCTCTAGCTCCTCATTCCTTGTGCCGTCAACCATCGCTCTAGCTCCTCACTCCTTGTGAAATCAACCATTGCTCTAGCTCCTCACTCCTTGTGCCGTCAACCATTGCTCTAGCTCCTCACTCCTTGTGTCGTCAACCATTGCTCTAGCTCCTCATTCCTTGTGCCGTCAACCATTGCTCTAGCTCCTCACTCCTTGTTCCGTCAACCATTGCTCCAGCTCCTCACTCCTTGTGGGGGGTGAGCTGTTTTCACGCTACTGACCAGACGTGTGTACGATAGCTCCGAGAATTATTTTGTAAATTCTGAGCTAACTGCTCATAATCACTAAGATTTCGAGAGAAAATGGATTGTTCTTGTGACAAGGTATCGAACAATGTAGGATTTTGCTGACCTTTTATTTGAGGTTGTGTATTTTCGTCGAGTTGTGATACCTCGTGGGTTTGTGCCCAGTTTCGTGCGTGAAAAGTGAGCTGCCCGCATTGCAACAGTCGGGACACTGCCAGAACTACCCCCACCTTTACAAAGCGGGATTCATCTATGCCAAGACGCCCGTCGCTGTGTAAGTTGAACATTTTCATGTCAGTTTCATAGCAAGTTTGTATCACAAGCGTGAACATTTCGACCCGTATCATTGAACTGACCTACGCTTACACTGAGACTGTCTGCTCGCTTCGCCTGATCTGTCTAGCGTGTGTTGGAGAGACGCGTATGCGACGACTCAAAGAAACGCGAAGTGTACTCTAAACGTTTGATGGAAAAAGCGGTGCTGAATATACATGTGTTATATTGAGAAGGCAGCTTAAACGAGCGACGTTCGCCCCCACTGGATCGAATGGCGTAGACTGAGATTTGAAGGCACATAAGGTTGACATAAGGTCATGAATGAAGAAAGCAGTCATTTCTCTTAAATTGAATTCAGACATACAATGATACAGGAACGGAGAGGACTTCAAAGTTATTGTGTTGATACTGTGAAACTTTTCCCGAATGAAGACTAACCTTTTGTAATTCTGCTGCTCTAGCTCCTCATCCCTTGTGCCGTCAACCATTGCTCTAGCTCCTCATTGCTTGTGCCGTCAACCATTGCTCTAGCTCCCCATTCCTTGTGCCGTCAACCATTGCTCTAGCTCCTCATTCCTTGTGCCGTCAACCATTGCTCTAGCTTCTCATTGCTTGTGCTGTCAACCATTGCTCTAGCTCCTCATTCCTTGTGTCGTCAACCATTGCTCTAGCTCCTCATTCCTTGTGCCGTCAACCATTGCTCTAGCTCCTCACTCCTTGTGAAGTCAACCATTGCTCTAGCTCCTCACTCCTTGTGTCGTCAACCATTGCTCTAGCTCCTCATTCCTTGTGCCGTCAACCATTGCTCCAATCCTCGTTCCTTGTTCCGTCAACCATTGCTCTAGCTCCTCACTCCTTGTGCCGTCAACCATTGCTCTAGCTCCTCATTCCTTGTGCCGTCAACCATTGCTCTAGCTCCTCATTCCTTGTGAAGTCAACCATTGCTCTAGCTCCTCACTCCTTGTGCCGTCAACCATTGCTCTAGCTCCTCATTCCTTGTGCCGTCAACCATTGCTCCAATCCTCGTTCCTTGTTCCGTCAACCATTGCTCTAGCTCCTCACTCCTTGTGCCGTCAACCATTGCTCTAGCTCCTCATTCCTTGTGCCGTCAACCATTGCTCTAGCTCCTCATTCCTTGTGCCGTCAACCATTGCTCTAGCTCCTCATTCCTTGTGTCGTCAACCATTGCTCTAGCTCCTCACTCCTTGTGTCGTCAACCATTGCTCTAGCTCCTCACTCCTTGTGTCGTCAACCATTGCTCTAGCTCCTCATTCCTTGTGTCGTCAACCATTGCTCTAGCTCCTCACTCCTTGTGAAGTCAACCATTGCTCTAGCTCCTCATTCCTTGTGAAGTCAACCATTGCTCTAGCTCCCCATTCCTTGTGCCGTCAACCATTGCTCTAGCTCCTCACTCCTTGTGCCGTCAACCATTGCTCTAGCTCCTCGTTCCTTGTGCCGTCAACCATTGCTGTAGCTCCTCACTCCTTGTGAAGTCAACCATTGCTCTAGCTCCTCATTCCTTGTGAAGTCAACCATTGCTCTAGCTCCCCATTCCTTGTGCCGTCAACCATTGCTCTAGCTCCTCACTCCTTGTGCCGTCAACCATTGCTCTAGCTCCTCATTCCTTGTGCCGTCAACCATTGCTCTAGCTCCCCATTCCTTGTGCCGTCAACCATCTCTCTAGCTCCTCATTCCTTGTGCCGTCAACCATTGCTCTAGCTCCTCACTCCTTCTGCCGTCAACCATTGCTCTAGCTCCTCACTCCTTGTGCCGTCAACCATTGCTCTAGCTCCTCATTCCTTGTGCAGTCAACCATTGCTCTAGCTCCTCATTCCTTGTGCCGTCAACCATTGCTCTAGCTCCTCACTCCTTGTGAAGTCAACCATTGCTCTAGCTCCTCATTCCTTGTGCCGTCAACCATTGCTCTAGCTCCTCATTCCTTGTGCAGTCAACCATTGCTCTAGCTCCCCATTCCTTGTGCCGTCAACCATTGCTCTAGCTCCTCACTCCTTGTGAAGTCAACCATTGTCTAGCTCCTCGTTCCTTGTGCCGTCAACCATTGCTCTAGCTCCTCACTCCTTGTGAAATCAACCATTGCTCTAGCTCCCCATTCCTTGTGCCGTCAACCATTGCTCTAGCTCCTCACACCTTGTGAAATCAACCATTGCTCTAGCTCCTCATTCCTTGTGAAATCAACCATTGCTCTAGCTCCTCACTCCTTGTGAAGTCAACCATTGCTCTAGCTCCTCGTTCCTTGTGCCGTCAACCATTGCTCTAGCTCCTCACTCCTTGTGAAGTCAACCATTGCTCTAGCTCCTCGTTCCTTGTGCCGTCAACCATTGCTCTAGCTCCTCACTCCTTGTGAAATCAACCATTGCTCTAGCTCCCCATTCCTTGTGCCGTCAACCATTGCTCTAGCTCCTCACTCCTTGTGAAATCAACCATTGCTCTAGCTCCTCACTCCTTGTGAAATCAACCATTGCTCTAGCTCCCCATTCCTTGTGCCGTCAACCATTGCTCTAGCTCCTCACTCCTTGTGAAGTCAACCATTGCTCTAGCTCCTCACTCCTTGTGAAATCAACCATTGCTCTAGCTCCTCATTCCTTGTGGAATCAGCCATTGCTCTAGCTCCTCACTCCTTGTGCCGTCAACCATTGCTCTAGCTCTTCGTTCTTTGTGCCGTCAACCATTGCTCCAGCTCCTCGTTCCTTGTGCCGTCAACCATTGCTCTAGCTCCTCACTCCTTGTGAAATCAACCATTGCTCCAGCTCCTCGTTCCTTGTGCCGTCAACCATTGCTCTAGCTCCTCATTCCTTGTGCCGTCAACCATTGCTCTAGCTCCTCATTCCTTGTGAAGTCAACCATTGCTCCAGCTTCTCGTTCCTTGTGCCGTCAACCATTGCTCTAGCTCCTCGTTCCTTGTGAAGTCAACCATTGCTCTAGCTCCTCGTTCATTGTGCCGTCAACCATTGCTCCAGCTCCTCGTTCCTTGTGCCGTCAACCATTGCTCTAGCTCCCCATTCCTTGTGCCGTCAACCATTGCTCTAGCTCCCCATTCCTTGTGCCGTCAACCATTGCTCTAGCTCCCCATTCCTTGTGCCGTCAACCATTGCTCTAGCTCCTCATTCCTCGTGCCGTCAACCATTGCTCTAGCTCCTCACTCCTTGTGCCGTCAACCATTGCTCTAGCTCCTCATTACTTGTGCCGTCAACCATTGCTCTAGCTCCCCATTCCTTGTGCCGTCAACCATTGCTCTAGCTCCCCATTCCTTGTGCCGTCAACCATCGCTCTAGCTCCTCATTCCTTGTGCCGTCAACCATTGCTCTAGCTCCTCACTCCTTGTGCCGTCAACCATTGCTCTAGCTCCCCATTCCTTGTGCCGTCAACCATTGCTCTAGCTCCCCATTCCTTGTGCCGTCAACCATTGCTCTAGCTCCTCACTCCTTGTGCCGTCAACCATTGCTCTAGCTCCTCACTCCTTGTGCCGTCAACCATTGCTCTAGCTCCCCATTCCTTGTGCCGTCAACCATTGCTCTAGCTCCCCATTCCTTGTGCCGTCAACCATTGCTCTAGCTCCCCATTCCTTGTGCCGTCAACCATTGCTCTAGCTCTTCATTCCTTGTGCCGTCAACCATTGCTCTAGCTCCCCATTCCTTGTGCCGTCAACCATTGCTCTAGCTCCTCATTCCTCGTGCCGTCAACCATTGCTCTAGCTCCTCACTCCTTGTGCCGTCAACCATTGCTCTAGCTCCTCATTACTTGTGCCGTCAACCATTGCTCTAGCTCCCCCATTCCTTGTGCCGTCAACCATTGCTCTAGCTCCTCATTCCTTGTGCCGTCAACCATTGCTCTAGCCCCCCATTCCTTGTGCCGTCAACCATTGCTCTAGCTCCTCACTCCTTGTGTCGTCAACCATTGCTCTAGCTCCCCATTCCTTGTGCCGTCAACCATTGCTCTAGCTCCTCATTCCTCGTGCCGTCAACCATTGCTCTAGCTCCTCACTCCTTGTGCCGTCAACCATTGCTCTAGCTCCTCACTCCTTGTGCCGTCAACCATTGCTCTAGCTCCTCACTCCTTGTGTCGTCAACCATCGCTCTAGCTCCTCATTCCTTGTGAAGTCAACCATTGCTCCAGCTTCTCATTCCTTGTGCCGTCAACCATTGCTCTAGCTCCTCACTCCTTGTGCCGTCAACCATTGCTCTAGCTCCTCACTCCTTGTGCCGTCAACCATTGCTCTAGCTCCTCACTCCTTGTGTCGTCAACCATTGCTCTAGCTCCCCATTCCTTGTGCCGTCAACCATTGCTCTAGCTCCTCATTCCTTGTGAAGTCAACCATTGCTCCAGCTCCCCATTCCTTGTGCCGTCAACCATTGCTCTAGCTCCTCACTCCTCGTGCCGTCAACCATTGCTCTAGCTCCTCATTCCTTGTGCCGTCAACCATTGCTCTAGCTCCTCATTCCTCGTGCCGTCAACCATTGCTCTAGCTCCTCACTCCTTGTGCCGTCAACCATTGCTCTAGCTCCTCATTACTTGTGCCGTCAACCATTGCTCTAGCTCCCCCATTCCTTGTGCCGTCAACCATTGCTCTAGCTCCTCATTCCTTGTGCCGTCAACCATTGCTCTAGCCCCCCATTCCTTGTGCCGTCAACCATTGCTCTAGCTCCTCATTCCTCGTGCCGTCAACCATTGCTCTAGCCCCCCATTCCTTGTGCCGTCAACCATTGCTCTAGCTCCCCATTCCTTGTGCCGTCAACCATTGCTCTAGCTCCCCATTCCTTGTGCCGTCAACCATTGCTCTAGCTCCTCATTCCTTGTGCCGTCAACCATTGCTCTAGCTCCTCATTCCTCGTGCCGTCAACCATTGCTCTAGCTCCCCATTCCTTGTGCCGTCAACCATTGCTCTAGCTCCTCATTCCTCGTGCCGTCAACCATTGCTCTAGCTCCTCACTCCTTGTGCCGTCAACCATTGCTCTAGCTCCTCATTACTTGTGCCGTCAACCATTGCTCTAGCTCCCCCATTCCTTGTGCCGTCAACCATTGCTCTAGCTCCTCATTCCTTGTGCCGTCAACCATTGCTCTAGCCCCCCATTCCTTGTGCCGTCAACCATTGCTCTAGCTCCTCACTCCTTGTGAAGTCAACCATTGCTCTAGCTCCTCGTTCCTTGTGCCGTCAACCATTGCTCTAGCGCCTCACTCCTTGTGAAATCAACCATTGCTCTAGCTCCTCACTCCTTGTGCCGTCAACCATTGCTCTAGCTCCTCGTTCCTTGTGCCGTCAACCATTGCTCTAGCTCCTCATTCCTTGTGTTGTCAACCATTGCTCTAGCTCCTCACTCCTTGTGTTGTCAACCATTGCTCTAGCTCCTCATTCCTTGTGTCGTCAACCATTGCTCTAGCTCCTCATTCCTTGTGTTGTCAACCATTGCTCTAGCTCCTCACTCCTTGTGTTGTCAACCATTGCTCTAGCTCCTCACTCCTTGTGTTGTCAACCATTGCTCTAGCTCCTCGTTCCTTGTGCCGTCAACCATTGCTCTAGCTCCTCGTTCCTTGTGCCGTCAACCATTGCTCTAGCTCCTCGTTCCTTGTGCCGTCAACCATTGCTCTAGCTCCTCATTCCTTGTGTCGTCAACCATTGCTCGAGCTCCTCATTCCTTGTGCCGTCAACCATTGCTCTAGCTCCTCACTCCTTGTGCCGTCAACCATTGCTCTAGCTCCTCACTCCTTGTGCCGTCAACCATTGCTCTAGCTCCTCATTCCTTGTGAAGTCAACCATTGCTCTAGCTCCTCATTCCTTGTGAAGTCAACCATTGCTCTAGCTCCCCATTCCTTGTGAAGTCAACCATTGCTCTAGCTCCTCATTCCTTGTGAAGTCAACCATTGCTCTAGCTCCCCATTCCTTGTGAAGTCAACCATTGCTCTAGCTCCTCATTCCTTGTGAAGTCAACCATTGCTCTAGCTCCTCACTCCTTGTGAAGTCAACCATTGCTCTAGCTCCTCATTCCTTGTGAAGTCAACCATTGCTCTAGCTCCTCACTCCTTGTGTCGTCAACCATTGCTCTAGCTCCTCATTCCTTGTGCCGTCAACCATTGCTCTAGCTCCTCATTCCTTGTGAAGTCAACCATTGCTCTAGCTCCTCACTCCTTGTGCCGTCAACCATTGCTCTAGCTCCTCATTCCTTGTGCCGTCAACCATTGCTCTAGCTCCTCATTCCTTGTGCCGTCAACCATTGCTCTAGCTCCTCATTCCTTGTGAAGTCAACCATTGCTCTAGCTCCTCATTCAAGTCGTGAGTGTTCGCCTTTTTCCCCTTCTTTGGCTCGCATGCAAAACGTTCACTTTTAAAATTACGGACCTGCATACGAAGAAACCATAACCGAATAACGAACGTCTCTGTATAATACATCAATAGTTCAACTAAATCGCTACATTATTCAATTCGAGATGGGCGTTGAAGTCGGTGACGTAGTCGAACGTCGGGCACGGACAGAGATACATGATACAACAGACTTATCATGCAGGTGAGAGGTTCGAGGAGTGATGAATCAAGACAGTTGGGAGCACCAAGCTGCGGTCTCTAGTGCAAGAATTCGTACATCCATTTTGCTCGTCTTCGCCGTTTTCTCCTCTCCTGCAAGATGAGCGCAGTGGCAGCAGCAGGAATGATATCAGCACTGACTGGCAATTGTTGTGCAACTGACATTGCCAACGATGACACAAGTAACTAATTATGGTGAAGTGTGGAGTCGATTGACTTGTTTCACAAAAACAAGTCTCACCACGTGCGAACACCTCAGGTGGAAAACAAACTATAGATTAGGGAAACAGAAACAGCGTGTGCCACGGCCTTAAGATGACATCAAGTTCCGAGTGGATCCCTAGCCAACGAGGACTATCTGAGAGTGGTTATACGCGGCATGGGCATTCAAGGATACAACACGACTTGGAGTCACTCGAGGTGGCTGTGACGGCATGCCTGGCTCTCAAAGTACTGTTTTGGCCTTGACACGGAAGGGGTAGCAGGGGGATGGGATGGAGGACTGGCAGGGGGGTGGGGCTAACACCCCTCGGGCGACCGCGAGGCAGGAAGGCCCAGGGGTATGCCCAATGTGGAAGCTGTTGATCCACTTTGTTCTCGGTAAGTGAGGTGCGATGTATCGGTCAAGTTTGTTTAAACTGTCGGAAATGTCATCAAAGACAGAGACGCCGATTCCGTCCTGGGAACCGCGAGGGAAGTTTGCGTTTGACATCTGAGGAGGACCTCGGCACCGCATGTTTCCTGCGGGGCCAGGCGGGCGCCGCGCCAAACAAGGCGGCCGCGGCCCTCGTGAATCAGTCCCCAGAGAATGCCCGCCAACCGACAGCGCTTCCACCGCGGCCATCAACTCCAAATCCGTCTGCGACAGAACTACCAGGAAAAAGAATCGCAATCACAAAGTTGAGAATAGCTGCAGTTCCAGCTCCATTTCCTCTAATGGCTTCCAGGGGTCCGCTTTGCACCGTGAACCCGCACTCTCTGCAGTCTAGATCGGCGTCAACAACGGCAGCAGATCTGTTTGAAATAGCTGCCGTGATTTTAAGGTTTAGGGTTCCACAGTTGTTTTTTCGTTCGCACTTATTGTGCTGCTGTTTTGCAAGTATCGTTGTCAAAAGATTGTTTAAGATTTCAACTTCACTTATATCTTTTTGTGCTCAGCAAAAACCCACCTAAGCTTTTAAGAGACGCAGATTATTCTACGACAAAAAGGAATCGGTGTCCGTACACTCGAAAGTGTAAGAGAATGTGTTGACCTGTAGCTTTGTCGAAACACGGAGAAAACACACACGCACGCACACACACACACACACACACACACACACACACACACACACACACACACACACACACACACACACACACACACACACACACACACACACACACACACACACACACACACACACACACACACCTCCCACCTTCTTCTCCCCCTCATATCGCCGAACAACATAAAAACAAATGACAAAGGCATAGACAATTATCACAAAGAAAGTTTAGTTAAAAACGGAATGATAGCAGTAAAAGAACAGCCAAAGTATATGATGATGCTTCAGGAGATACAATTTAAATAAAACACTTTAAAAAATTAGTGGATGCTTGTGGTGACAAAATATGTTCCTTTTGGTGCCATTTGTTTGAGGCACATTTCTTACCTCGAAGTCCACAAGTGAGGTGCACTATGCAACTTGTCCTCTGCACGATTGTGGAGCAGGTTACTTCACACTTTATGCTTTAAACACGCGTTGTACATGTATTTGAAAGGCTCATACAACTCCAGTCGCACACACCTTGATGGCGCTCATCGTAAGGAACTCTACGGAAATAAAATATCAGACCAACATGCCTATCTTTGATTTAGCCAGCGTTCCATTAAGTAACCTTTAGACAGAGAAGGAAGATTCCACATATTTCTCGACGTATTTTTCACAAAGCAGCTGAGGGAAACGTCTTCCTAATCTCATGTCGTATCTGTCCTTGGGAAACTTGGGGAGGGACGTGCTCATGTCGTATCTGTCCTTGGGAAACTTGGGGATGGACGTGCTCATGTCGTATCTGTCCTTGGGAAACTTGGGGAGGGACGTGCTCATGTCGTACCTGTCCTTGGGAAGCTTGGGGAGGGACGTGCTCATGTCGTACCTGTCCTTGGGAATGAATGAATGGATGGTGTTTTACGGCCTATCAGCATTTGAAGGCTATGTTAGGCCACTAAGCACGAAAATCACTAGAGCATTTTAGAGTAAACGCAATTCAAGTCACGGTGTCCCTAATCATTCGCCTCTTCCGAATCGCGTAGGGAGACGCGGTGGGTCAATTCTTACTCCGAACCCACAGGGGGACTGTCCTTGGGAAACTTGGGAAGGGACGGGCCCTGGCTAGGAGAACAGAGGCTCTGACTCCTCGATCTGGAGCTCGGGTCCACGTGCTAAAGCATTCAATAACTCCGTCACGGCTGAGATTGTAGTGAGATCAGCCAGCTTCAAAGGCTAATGAGGACAAGATGCTTTTCGCAGAAGCATGCTCACTTGTCAGATGGCTGGATAACAGCTGTCTCAACAAAGATCCATAAGAAGCCTGAAGGTCGTTGCCAAAATCTGGCCTAAGTTTATGGCGCATCTTTGTCACTCGACTGAGCACACCTTGTGTCAAAGGGTCAGCTCCGTCCCCCATCTCGCAGCTCCGTCCCCCTCGGCCGCCTCAGTGAATGGACGCCAGGCACACAAGGTCAGGCAAGAACCGACGGCACGGCAAGCACGCCTGGCATGCCGGGAAGGCAACCCAAGAGACTCTGGGTGCCGGGCCAACTGAATCTACAAATATGGACTGGAGTTTTCCCATGGCGGACTGCCATACACTCACGCCCACTCGAAAGTCCCGTACCGATCTGAATCCTGCGGGCAGATGAAGTTAGAGACAACTTGCTGTGCGCCCAGTGGCTGGTGCAGTGAAAGTAGACGATGCGCTTGGTCGTCGCATGTGCAGACTCTTTCCTCGCTCAGTTCACTTGCTTGCGTCCCCTTGGGCAACGAGGGTTTTGTTTTTGTTTCAAACAGGGCAAAACTGCTCAGTGCAGAAAGAAGTGTTGAAGTCCGTGGAACAGCTGCAGTCGGAGAGGCGGAAACCAACTTCAGGCTCTTGAAAAGTTTTACGAGCAACCGACGACAAGGGCGAAAAAACTGACATCTTCATTTGGCAAGCACCTGCAAAATGCAGGTTCAGGAGTTCGAAAAAACTTATCTTATACATATTTCTACATGAAAACAGCCAGTACATGATTGCTTTCTGGGCAGATATGCTAATAGAAAATCACCAGATGAAGCAGGTTCGTATCTGATCCCAGCTACCAGTTCATGGTGACCTTGCCATTCCAGAAACGTTGCCAGCTCTTCGTGATGGTGCGTGTTAAGAGCTTATTACTAGGATTCTCAGTTTTCCAGCCAAAATATCATCGTGCTTAGCTAAAGCGGCTAACTCGATTCTGGCTGCAAGAAAAAAGGAGTGCAAAGGCAACATTTTCCTCTTTAAGGAGCGTGGCTCAGTATTTTCCCTCTAAATGCCGACAGCGCCGTGCTGGCTACAAGAGTACTGTGAATTCCACGAACGCAAAATAGTTGCAAAGTGGCACAGGGTTTTGTGAAGTAATTGCATGCGACCTTCGTGATTCCAATTGACACATGACCTTCCTGGTGCCATTTCCGTGTTCCTGTAGTCAAGGAACTTTGCCTCTAGTCCAGCCTAGTCTTGTTGCTATAGGACTATGAAGTGATGCTTTCTGCCTGTTAAGTCTATGACCAACAAAATGAAAAGGACAAAAAATATTTTCGACATTGCATCTCTGTAGCACGCCATGCAGTTCTCCCTACACCACAGACAACTGCCGAACCTACGAGTTTACTAGACAGGAATAATGTTCCCCTATCTTCATGGTTAAATAGCCAATCATTGCATTATCCTATATAGATCACAATCCTCCCGCCTCCCACCACCACCTCACCCCCACCCCTGACCCTCTTAACTTCTGTACTATAGATGATATGCACACGCCCATTTACAAAAACCATAATTTTATTGAGTGGCGACTGAATACGGACGCATGACAAAATTATATGTTATGTATGGCCGGAGACGGGTTCACCGGATCAAGAAAAAAGTAGTAGCAGCCTCTTGACAGCCTCCATTTTTGTAGGATAAGAATTGGAATGCATATAGTAGAAGACGTAAGTGTCCGTACATTTTTAGGAATAAAGATCGTTTAGTGATGGTAAACAATTGCACCAAAGCTTAAAAGTACTTTGATTACAACTAAAAATCATCGACGATAGTGATAATGGAAAAGTTTTACTTTCATAATTTGTACACAGACCCATGCACAACTTGTAAATAAAACATGTTGATCGAGGCGAGTGTCCGTTCCGGAAGTGACAGCAACGGGGCTCCTGCCATTGTGCCTGCTTATCGAATATATATTCTTATGTAACTGTACATTCAAGTCTTGAGAACCTCTCCGGAACGGTTTCCAGTTATTGCACTCGATGGTTTTAAACATCGCAGGGAACTTTTCCTTAAAAACACTCACTGCAGCACACTAGTATTACCGCCTTTGACCCGTTTATGTCATCTTCATGCATGTGCAAGCAGTGTTATCAAATACCCACACAGGAAAATCGTAGTGCATCAACATTCTGGCACAACGTAGCACAACCTAAGCGCTCGAAGTAAAGAACTATTCCCTACGAAGGTTGCATGAACACGTAATGCTATTTGCCAGTGCCAAAAGCTACATGTGACATCTGGCAATCATCAACCGAGGAATTATCTTCCATCTTCCGTACACCACCTCTCATCAGCTACAAAATAAACGCTAACCTTCGGGATTTGTTTGTCCATTCCTACCTTCGTAATGCAGCTTCCTCCCCCCTGGAACCTCCCCCTACAACTTTCCAAAATGCAAGACTTGCCCCTTCATTGCATCCTCCACCTTCATGCATGCTCCCAAAACCCTTTTCCACATAAAAAGTCTTTCACCTGCCAGTCATATAACTTAATATATGCCTTTCAATGCTCACAGTGCAACATGATTTACATAGGTGAAACTGGTAGAACACTCAACATCCGATTTCAAGAACACCTTGCAGACATAAGACATTCCCGATCCAAACCCGTTGCCATAC
Source organism: Theodoxus fluviatilis (assembly GCA_034096865.1). NCBI lineage: Eukaryota > Metazoa > Mollusca > Gastropoda > Cycloneritida > Neritidae > Theodoxus > Theodoxus fluviatilis. The sequence goes on along the minus strand of JAWQFJ010030807.1, from coordinate 22,098 downwards.
ACTTCAACTCTCGAAACCATTCCACACAGGACCTACGTGTGAGGGGTATCTGGCTTCTGCATGGAGATAATCCCGGTGAAAGGAAAGAGATGGAGGCGCACCTCATAGAAAAATTAGGCACACGTAACCCTGAGGGCATAAATGAAAAATAGTCCAGATGAATCTTTTTGATAGACCTTTGTGATAGACCTTACATACGTGCATGCTGGTGTGTGTGTGTGTGTGTGTGTGTGTGTGCGTGCGCGTGTGTGTGTGTGTGTGTGTGTGTGTGTGTGTGTGTGTGTGTGTTCGTGCGCGCACGTGTTCATGCATGCATCGTGTGTGTGTGTGTGTGAATCATCACGCGTGTGCATGAATGGACATCCTTGCTTATACATATGTGCATATGTATATATACTATAAAGTAAATTGACTGTATATGGGTTTTAATGCTTATAGTTATGCGTATGTATTTATTACCTTTTAAGTTACCTATTTATTAAACTTATGTATATTTAAAAACACTAACGTTATTTTACACCTGTAGACAATGGGATTGGAGTCCCTTTAATCTTAACTGTTAGTTGAACATTTTTCATAACACGATCCACACGCCAGCTCTCGTTTTATTCTGTGAGTTGTTTTTATTTATACTGAGCCCTCTGACAGACTCGCCTCCATTCCACTTTTGTCCACCCTCCTGTAAGTTTTATTTATGCGCCTGATAAAGGCTTTTTAGCCGAAAATTCGCGCTGTTTTACCTTCCAATGTTTTGTATTTGTTTTGTATTATACGCGGCCATCAGAACCTCACCGTGTTTTAGACTTTTACTTTAGTGCCGTGGCAGTCCCTTGTTTTTGATACTTAATCATCAACCACTTTGTAAATACCACTGAAGACTCTTTACGCAGTCGCCCATCAATAAATAACACAACGCATTTTCGAGAGAATAAACGGGAGGCAATTCACCTTCAGTGTAAGCAAGTTGGCGCTTTGGTACCCACAGGTGCTGAAATCGGAATGCACGTGTATTCACGCGAGGCTGAGAATGGACTGACTGGCAGTGAGGGGAGGGGCGAGGGAAGGAGGGGGTGGACATGGAGATGTTTGGGCACGCATTGTGCACGGCAATCTACAAACGTGACCCTGCCGCACCTTCGGGGAGACGGGTAAACTGGAGGCTACGGCGTGGGCTGGAGAGCAGGACGAGAAAAAAGGAGAGCATTCAGTGAAAAGGTAGGAAGTGAAGAAAGCATTGCCGCTAAAGAGGAAATAGGGAGCTGCAACGGTAGCGGTACAAGTACGCGAACAGGAGCTGCAACGATATCTGTAGAAGTACAGGGACAGGAGCTGCAACGATATCTGTATAAGTACAGGGACAGAAGCTGCGATGGTAGCTGTAGAAGTACAGGGACAGGAGCTGCAACGATATCTGTAGAAGTACAGGGACAGGAGCTGCAACGATATCTGTAGAAGTACAGGGACAGGAGCTGCAACGATATCTGTAGAAGTACAGGGACAGGAGCTGCAACGATATCTGTAGAAGTACAGGGACAGGAGCTGCAACGATATCTGAAGAAGTACAGGGACAGGAGCTGCAACGATATCTGTAGAAGTACAGGGACAGGAGCTGCAACGATATCTGTAGAAGTACAGGGACAGGAGCTGCAACGATATCTGTAGAAGTACAGGGACAGGAGCTGCAACGATATCTGTAGAAGTACAGGGACAGGAGCTGCAACGATATCTGTAGAAGTACAGGGACAGGAGCTGCAACGATATCTGTAGAAGTACAGGGACAGGAGCTGCAACGATATCTGTAGAAGTACAGGGACAGGAGCTGCAACGATATCTGTAGAAGTACAGGGACAGGAGCTGCAACGATATCTGTAGAAGTACAGGGACAGGAGCTGCAACGATATCTGTAGAAGTACAGGGACAGGAGCTGCAACGGTAGCTGTAGAAGTACAGGGACAGGAGCTGCAACGGTAGCTGTAGAAGTACAGGGACAGGAGCTGCAACGGTAGCTGTAGAAGTACAGGGACAGTAGGAGGAAGAGAAAAAGAGGAGACCAAGGAGCACATAGAAGCAGTGACAGAAAATAATTAGTTACACTTTATTGCCGCGGTAGTTCTGCGGTTTTGAATGAAAAGTGGAATGGAGGAGGGATGTGCGTAGACGCTCAAGCAATTACCTAACAACCGTGCCACTGCCAAATTAAACCACCATCACGTCAGCACTCGCAAACAAGTATTACTTCTTCTTGCCCTTCACCCTGCCGACACTTCGTCAACTTTGAACTTCCAAAGCTTTTAGAAACCGAAGCTGCATGACGCTGTGTGAACATTCTTTCATTGGCTGGCTAGCGCGGATGCCAAGAGCTTTTCTGTCTGCAAAACTTGCGCTGCTCTGAAACGTCTCTCCGCCGCCCTCTGGCAGCCGGGCGCCGATCGTCGGCGCCTTCTTTCAACCTTGCAGTCCGTGCAGCACGGAGCGGCGTCGCTCCTGTGCCTGCCTCCCGGCCGACACCTGCACGGCGAAGCTGTTTTGACACTTATATTTACTTTCGTACGTTGACGAGGCTAAATCGACCGCGATTCGAAGAATAAACAGTTTAAAGACCTACAAAATATTTTCGTAGCTTGTGCATACATATGTTTCTGTTCGCCCCAGCTAGAGACGAGAGCGGCGGTGCATATCAAAGTGTGTGTGCACGTGCTGGCTGGCAGGCAGAAACCACTTACCGCAGCCAGCCCTTCTCCACAGGTGTCAGGCCGGGAAGGGAGGGGATGGAGTTTGAGGGGTGGGGACAGTAACTTGGGAGTGGAGAAACCTGTGCGAGGCAGGGGTAGAGTGTACGGGGAGAAAGAAAGGAATGTAAGGGGTGGAAGTGGAGCAAATAGGTGAGACTGGGACGAAGAAATTGGCGGAAACGGGGAAAGACACAGTCGCTGTCGTCTCATTATGTGAACCCGAGTCAGTAGTACTAGCACAGTTCTCAATGAATGCATGATAGCCTTGACCCTTCGCATTATATTATTGTGCTAAAAATAGCTCGCTCTGGATACTATTTTTCCAACTGTTTACAGAAATCTCTCAGATGTGAAAACTTGATTCCAACACAAACATTTTATTTTATCGAATAAACGCTTGTTTATTGCCTCAACAAGCGTAATTTATGAGATGTGTGCGAAATAATATCCGAACTACTTTAACGGCGTATGTCAGGGAGCAGAATGCTATCCCACAAGCCTCTCATGTGACCTACATATGAATATTCCGGACGGATTAGTCCATCACGACTCTTTCGCCGGCAAGCGAAGTCTCCAATGGACTAGAATGCTGTCTTCTAGGATTCACCGTGTCTGAATGGCAATGATCTTTTCTTGCAACTTTACATGGAAACTGGTGGCGGCCTCTCCCAGGTGAAGTGGGCGGTACAGGTCTGGTGTCACTGGGAGCGGGCAGGCTCAGGAGTCCAGTGTGGGGCCATGTTTACGGCAGCAGGGAAGACGCTGGAATGACCCCCACTAGAGGAGTGTGGGATGCGACTGCATTTCAATGGTTCCGGAGATATCTCTTGTGTTTAATTGAATACTTTCGACCTGAAATGTGCGTTTCCAGCCATTCAGCACATGACTGAAATGTTTCGTGAAGTTGCATCCATTTCGAACTCTACGTTATGTCGAGAGCTCTCGGCTCTCACAGTTACCCACATTTCCTTCTGGAGGGAGATTGTCCTGAGTCCGGAAACACGTGTGTACTCAGGTTTGGCCACCATGGATCTTTGAAATCTCCCCAGCGAATCACCAGAGTTGCTCCGCAAGTCGTTTTACGTCTTTCAGATGAGCATGATACAGTTTATCACCAAACCACAGCCGTGCGATCACGCAAGGTCTTGGACTTCTACCAGCGTGTGCGTCATGTGCCTCACTCTCACATCCGTCCCTGCTAGTCGCGCGCGCTGTCGCAGTACCTGAGCAGTGTTGTGTGAGGCGAGCGTCTCAAGGCGCTCCGACCTGCTTCCCATCACCTGGAAAGATTAATGTGACAGATCGCCCCGGGGTGCAGAGCTTATACAACGCGAGGCTGCCATGACCTAGCTGCCATCGTTTTCCTTACATCTGATACTGATAGTGCTTGATCACTACCCGCACATGTTACGCAATATCGTTACTCGTCAAATCATGAATGATTGCATCCTTGTCCTTTCTTTCGTGTCTTCATTGCCTCGCTGCGTCGTGGTACGTGAGTCTCGAGCATGGGTTTAGTGAGTGCGTTTTCGTGAGCTTGAAGGCATGTGTGTGTGTGTGTGTTCGTTTGTTTGTGTGTTTGTTTTGTGTTAGTGTGCTTGTGTTAGTGTGTATGTGTGTGTATGTGTGATGTGTGGTGTGTGGTGTGTGTATGTGTGTGTGTGTGTATGTGTGTGTATGTGTGTGTGTGTGTGTGTGTGTGTGTGTTTGTGAGTGTGTTGTATCTGTGTGGTGTGTGTGTGTGTGTATGATTGTGTGTGGTGTGTGTGTGCGTGTTGTGTGTATGTGTGTGATGTGTGTGTTTGTGTATGTGTGTGTGTGTGTTTGTGCGTTGTGTGGTGTGGCGTGTGTGTTTGTGTGTGTTAGTGTGTGTGTTTGCGTAGTGTGTGTTTGCGTAGTGTGTGTTTGTGTGTGTGTGTGTGTGTGTGTGTGTGTGTGTGTGTGTGTGTGTGTAGTGTGGTGTGTTTGTGTGTGTGTGTGTGTGTGTGTGCGCGCTCGCGCGCGCGCGTGTGTGTGTGTGAAACACAAAGATCTTGCAACGTGGGGACACAACGACCACTCTGTGGCATGGCAGACGTCATTGCCAGCGTGCGTGGGACGTGCCGGCCACGACTGCCGCGTTCCGCGCGGGGAGGGCAAGGACGTGGGGAGGCAGAGAGGCGTGAAGGCATTTTCTCCCTGCTCAATGGTCCGAGAACCTTCCACAGCGATGGGTGTGGAGCAGGAAGGGGCGGGACACCTATCGCTACCATCGCTCTTTACAGGGTAATGTCCCACTAAATCGTGCGAGCGCACAAACGGTGATCGCTTAGTCGCACTCGCACAGGCGGGGGTGGGGGTGGGGGGGTGGGGGGGGGGGGGGCACCCGCCACGCCCTGCGTACAGCAATAAGCAGCTCTGACACGGGGACATCGGCCGCGGGGGAGAGGGCGCAAGTTGCGGAAAAAGTTTCATCATGACTTACATTGTCTGCTCTACATTGCATTACAATCTGCCAGCAATCAAATAAATCTATTTGCGCGCTTTCGAAACAACACTGCCTTACTATAGATTCAAGTGTAATGAAATGTTGGGTCTGGCATAGCGTGAAGTTTACAACAGTAATAACTTTGGGGTGGGGAGGGAAGGGGGGGGGGGGGGTGACTTTTCCTCAGCTCTCCTTCCTCTATAGTGTCAAATCTGCTCTTTGCCCAGCGATGACTGACTATGAAGCTTTCAAACACTTCAGGTTGTCTGAGGCAGTTCCCAATCCATGACACAAAAGTTGTCGACGGCCAAGGGTTTGGCTAGATGCCACATTGTTGGAGTCCTGGAGGAGACGATAATGTCTAACGACAAAACGTATGCGGAAATGCGTCGCTTAACAGATCCGAACTGACAACGCCTTGTGCCCCAAAATGGATTCTCCACGGTGTTCTCGAATGCGGTCTTTTTGTACGCCAGTAAGTGCTGCATTGGACCTTGACCTTATGTTACCGCAAACTTGTCATAGTGATTATATGGACACGGGGAGGCGTTGAGGAAAGTGACGACAGGGCCGACGACGACGAGGCCGTCGGAGCGAGAGAGTCTTGCAGATGAAGGAGGCGACACGCGATCTCTGACAAGAAGATTAATGCATTTCTCTTGTTCCCGCTGCCGCCACCCGATCGGAAAATCCCCGGCACGTCCTTGCGATGATACAGACGGACTGCGGAGCGATGCAGAACGGGGCCGCGCTCATCCTACAGCCCTCACGTCCCTGTAATTGGAGGGTTTCGGCAGATCCGGGCCTCGACCCTTTATTTCTCATCACCACTGGTGTCCGCGCCTCTGACAGCCGCTGACCGCCGACAAAAGTGGCCCAAGACAGCTTCTGATATGCCTAATGATGCTCGTGTGTCGTGAGACAACGCATTACCTCCGACTCGAGGGAGCGGCGCCTGCACCCAGCGTATCCAAGAGGTAACCTGAGGCCGGCAGTCGCATTCGCGCCGTACACAACCTGTAATGGAGAAAGGCGTGTAAACAGGCTTACGATCCGATACGAGCGGAAACATCTGTCAATGCGGTCGCCAGACGTTGCCGTCAACGACACCTACGTTCCACGATTAATTAGTGAGGTAGTCGTCTTTCCGGCACGTCTCAACGTGTCTTCCTTTGCCTCATTGTCTCATGGTCTTCAGATTTGACAAATAGGTTGATTGGTGTTATCATGGCCTGTGGCATGGCACACCGAGCGACCTCATTGAAAGTCTTGCAGATGATCTTTTTTTTCTTTAACTGATTTGGTAATGTCGTTGCATAGTTCTGAGTATATACAGTATATACGTTTTATCCCTCCAGGTTTACTGGAGGTCCTACAGACTTTATCCCTCCAGGTTTACTGGAGGTCCTACAGACTTTATCTGTCTGTCGGTCTGAGTGTCAGTCTGTCAGTCCCGACTTAACGGCTGATATCTCAAACACTACTAGTCAGATTTCCTTGACATTTTGCACACTTACTGGAAGTTAGGTCCGATTGAATGTATCAAATTTTCAGAATCGACGTTTGAAAAGAAAGTGAATTATTTTTTTTAGGCTGTACACTCGAAAACACCCCCCTAAAATGTCAATTGACGGAATGGCGAAATGCAAAATGTGTGACGTGATCATTTGACGTCGAATAACGTGACGTAATTTTATGTGTGTCTGTCTGTCAATCCTGACTTAATGGCTGATATCTCAAAAACTACTGAACGTATTTCCTTGACATTTTGCACACGTACTGGAAGTTAGGTCCGATTGAATGTTTCAAATTTTCCGAATTGAGCTTTGAAAAGAAAGTGATTTCTTTAGGTCGTAAACTCGAACACCCCTCCCCCCTCAAATGTCAGTTGACGGAATG
>JAWQFJ010030807.1:0-10000 GCA_034096865.1 Theodoxus fluviatilis | reverse complement strand
CCCTCCCTTGGTGCTGCTGACGCAAGGCCTGTAGGGGGCGCTTGTACCCATTCACCCCAGGCACGATTGGACGAAAAGTGGAGGAGGAGGGTGAGGGAGGGTGATCTGCCCTCTAAAAGAAGGCAGAATATTCCTGTCCCGGCCATTCAGAACGTTTCAATCATTTCGGTATTTCTGCGATAGTTAAGGCAATCGACCGTACCGAAATGGCACATTCTGGGAGTTAGGGGTCGCTATTGCGGAGGGCCGCTATTGCGGGGGGCCGCTATTGCGGGGGGCCGCTATTGCGGGATTTTTTTGGTCAAAAGTTCTGAAGGCCATTTTGATTCTTTTGTCCTAAAACGCCTTAAAAACCATAAAATTTGTGAACCTTTTTTAACTTATGAATATTTTCGGTTTTTTCAAAAAAAATTACAAACATTTTTGTAGCCCATTTTGATTATTTTGTCCCAAAACGCCAAAACAAAAATTGTATGATTTTTGGGGCGTTTCAGGAGGGTAAAAATGGTCAGAATCTGCCGGTAGGTTCCATAGCCGAAGTTGTTTTTTTTTCAATAACAGGTGAAGCTTTATATTCTAACTCCATCCCACGTTTGACTCTCAACGGGTGATCCCTACGCCCTAACTCCAGGGCCCGACGCTGATGTTGGACACAAACGTGACAAAAAGTAACGCGTCCGGGTGTAGGTGAAACTCCCCGGACAGGCTAAGTCAGTCAGGTGGGGTGGCGGGTGCGGTCTAGGCTGAGCGCTATCGGTAAAACCCAATCAAGAAATATTTGGGATTTTTTTTTTAAGTAACAAAATTTTATGGTATTTTAGGCGTTTTATGACAAAAGAATCAAAATGGCCGTAAGAACTTTTGACCCCAAAAAATCACACAATAGCGGCCCTCCGTAATAGCGGCCCTCCGCAATAGAGAGCCGACCCCCATTCTGGGCATACTCATCTTCACATTTAACTCTCATACTCGCGTCAACGTAATTGTGACCCACTACCACAAAATGAGACGGACATCATCTATAGATATAGACTCATTTCGAGATCTTGGCCAAATAGACGAGAGGGGTTAGGTATATCAGTGTTGAGATTTTGATAGCTTTTGGAGCCTCCGTCCGTTCGTTAACAGCATAACATCGTGGTTTTTTTAACGTTCCTTCGGCAGCCACCCATCTGGTCAGCCGAGCCGATGTACCACATTCAAAGTAGCCACAGCGATGACATTGCATTACCTTATAAACGTTGCATGAACTGTAAAACCTTTTTTTTTTCAAATCGTCATACCAGTTAGTACCAGTCTTCAGAAGGTCATCACTGTTATTGTTCTCCTATGTTTTAGTTTTTTTTACATCGTTGTAAAGAAAAATGTCTTCACTTTGCGACTACATGCACAACTCAGAATTCCCAAAGTAAACATTAGTCTAATCTAGTAGTGGGTGGTCACAATGTTTATTAATTGCACAGAGTAGCAGAGGCCATGAAGTAGAGAAACTGATCACACATCTAACAGCCATTTTACAAGAGGGGCAATATGTGAAAACGTTTTACCTCTCAGTATGTGTCTTTGCATGTGAACACACATTTAATATCTACAGTAGAGGAGGAGCAGAAGCAGCAGCAGGAACGGGGGGGGGGGGGGGGGGGAAGGGGGAAGGGGAGGAACAGTAGAACCAGAAGCTGAATTCCAATTGCTTGCATCAGTAGGAGGTGTCTCCAGGAAACAAATATAATGCCAAGCACTCTGTATCAGGCTATGTCGTCCCTAGCTCCCTCTCCTGGACTGCTGTGTTCAAGTATGCCCATACCACATTTCCAACTTCTGTACGTGCCCCTGATTAAAGCAACGCAACAATAGAGACAACGAAATCCCACCTATTTCCCGTGGTCTTGCCATCAATCTGACCTTCCTGACAAGCTTACTCGAATCAAAGTAGCACATGCAGATTTCGCAGTACTCGCCTCCAGGAATTTAGTTCATATCTGCGACCCTCCAGAAGCTTGTCTGACGCAGCACAGACTCGGGGAGGTTCGCAGGAGAGACATTGTCGCCTTTTGGTGGAGACGTGGTAGAAAAACATCATATGATTGGTCATTCTGTGAACCCGAGTCAGTATTGACTCTGGCACAGTTCGCAATGAATGCGTAATAGACTTGACCCTTCGCATTACAGCATTGCGCCAAAAATAGTTCGTTCTGATATTTTTTTTCTCTCCACTTTTTACAGAAATCATTCAGATGTCAAAACTTTTTCCCATTTCAACACAAACATTTTATTTTATCGAATAAACGCTTGTTTGTTGCCTCAACAAGAGTAAGTTAAGAGTTTTGTGCGAAATAGTCTTAGAACTACTTTAACGGCGTATTACAAGGAGCAGATCGGCTATCCCACAAGCCTCTCGTGTGACCTCCATTTGGATATTTCGGACGAAAACCTTCCGGTAGGCGAAGTCTCTAGTGAACTAGAATGGAGGCGAAGTCTCTAGTGAACTAGAATGAAGGCGAAGTCTCTAGTGAACTAGAATGGAGGCGAAGTCTCTAGTGAACTAGAATGATGATTGGTGGGATGTCCGGCATCACCATTTCTTTCTCAACACTGAAGATTAGTAAGGTTTCACTTCCAGTTATCATGTCTCCGTTATTACACAAGTTTCCCAGCGGCTGGCAAACAACCCCGACCCTTCTGCGTCAGAGCATGATAAGAAAACTGTCTGCAATCTTGCGGTTAATAAAACAAAAACACATTAAATAAAACAAATGTTCAGAAAAGTTGAGGAACCAGGAAATCTGCAGGACAGCCTTTCTGCATCCACTGAAATGTTGACCCGTTTTTGTCCTCCCTCAAGACACTCTGCCCCAGTTCAAGAGTGCTCTCAAGACCCACCTGTTCCGATCCGCCTTTCCCGCTGAGCTGCTTCGCCTAACTTGACCTGGCCTGCAAGTGCTGTGTATATGATATAGTTTGTTCTATTGGGCTTTAGTTTTTGTTTTGTTTATGTGTGTAGTGTGTGAGTTTTTGTAGGAATGTGGTGTTGAGCGGTTGTATGAGTGTTGATTCTTTGGATTGTAAACGCCATGAGCTTGCTTGTCAAAGGAAGGTATGTGCGTAAATAAATTATATTATTATTGTTATTATTATTATTATTATTATTATTATTATTATTATTATTATTATTATTATTATTATTATTATTATTATTATTATTATTATTATTATTATTATTATTATTATTATTATTAAGGCTTCCGTTAATTGGCGAAGCAGACGGCCTTGAGGAAATGCAGTCACGGCCGCGCGGGGACATCTGCTCTCAGCATCCTTGAGCCATTGACGTCATCGCCAGCTGAGGCGTGGTGGAAGTTCGCGTGTTTCTAGTCTACCGCGCATGCGCTGATGCGGGCGACAGTGTGCACGTGACTTGCGTCACGTCGTGACACAGCCGTGCGTCACAGAGCAGTGAAAAGGCCAGGCTTTTCCAGGACACCCTGAAACTCCAGCAAATGTTTGCAGCCTGGCATCGGCACGGCGCCGCGTGGGTGGAGTGCTCTGCGGACGGTGTGGGTGTGGAAAGTACATGTGTGTGTGTGCACGCTTGTGTGCATGCGTGTGCGCGTGCGCATGTGCGTGAGTATGCCTGTTTTCATGCGATGGTATGTGTTTGTTTCTGTGTGTGCGAGAGGGCCTGTGACCATATAATGTACCTTCGCACGTATGTGCATCTTTGTATGGTTCGTGCACGTGTGTATGTGTGTGTGCGCGCGCGCGCGTGTGCATGTGTGTATGTGTGTGCACGTGCGTGCGAGTGTGTAAGCAGTATTTAGGGGCGATATTCTTTTTTGAGAACTGCAGAAAGGGAGATACATACGTGAATAGGTTTGCAAGCATGCATCGCAAGATGAGGTGGAGTGAATCCTTTAGATAATCGACTGGTAGTGATCTGCTGCGGTCAGACTTTTAAAGCATTGTATATTTAGGGTGTGTTTTGCTCATAACACACACCATGATGAGCCGACTAGAAATAAACTGAAAGACTGATACTATATTTAGCATGCTGACGCGAGCAAGGTTTGCTTCAAGACTCTCCAAATAGCAGCGCTTATTCAAATGAAGCTTATGAAACTCAATGCAAAAAGAAGAGGTTTTTGTTGTGTTTCCTGTGTTGCTGATTTGTAACGACAAAATCTTTTTTGAGGTGAAATACAAACTATTCTGCACTGATATAAACTATTCTATTATATAAATTGTTCTGCAATGAGATGAACCGTCCAGACTGAAAGAAAAAGTGTAGACAGTCGTTTGCCGCAGACTGATAAGTGCGAATCATACCTACAACTTCTGTCTCTCGGGATGATCATGTGAGCAGTGATTCAGCAAAACGCTACATCTCTGCCCCAGATTCATGCGAAAGACAATATGAAATGGGCTTAATAGTGTCATATATACATGTTCTGATGCCAGTGAACATATTCAATCTACGCTGATGCCAGTGAACATATTCAATCTATGCTGATGCCAGTGAACATATTCAATCTATGCTGATGCCAGTGAACATATTCAATCTATGCTGATGCCAGTGAACATATTCAATCTATGCTGATGCCAGTGAACATATTCAATCTATGCTGATGCCAGTGAACATATTCAATCTATGCTGATGCCAGTGAACATATTCAATCTATGCTGATGCCAGTGAACATATTCAATCTATGCTGATGCCAGTGAACATATTCAATCTATGCTGATGCCAGTGAACATATTCAATCTATGCTGATGCCAGTGAACATATTCAATCTATGCTGATGCCAGTGAACACGACAAATCTACGCTCACTGAAGATTGTCTAGTTCCAACTCCAATGCACGGATGGTCTGGCCAGTTCAGCTTCGCATCCATGAGGCATCGCCAGCATCTTATTGCTCTTTGTTCCCATAAACCACAAATTAGCTGTCTATGCCTCGACGAGCTACCAGAACCAGGTCTTTGTCAAATCATAGCTTACTGAAATATTAAGTCAGGAAGAAGATAAACAGACAGAACATTGCAGTCGTATATACATGCAGTAATCACCGTTATCACCTTTGGGCGGTTAACAACGTCATTCGTGCCGAGGTTAAACTGCCCTGTCTGCTGGATAAAGAAAAAAGCGATTGTTAGGGGAACAAGAAGATCCCATTGAAGCCGTTTGACAAAAATCTTCCCCCAGTTTTATCAATCAAATTCGTGCCCTTTTCCCAAATAACTGTTAACCAAACAGCGATGGGAGTGCAGGTCAATGTATTAATGTTCGTTGTGCATACGAGTGGTGCGATCTGTTTAGTTTTAGTGAGTTATGAGCAGAATGAATCACTGGGTGCGCTCGTTTGTGAACAAATTTTGAGCGCAAGAGCGAACATGTTTATGGATGAACAAACGTACGAGTAAGTAGCGGAATCAGAGCAACGACATGTGTCCAGGCCACATCACGGTACCAGGAAACAGTGTGGCCACACTTTATTCAGTTTCTAAGATGTCGGTCGATCTGCATTCGAAGCGCCTTGCTTCCCAGTGGAGGCTGCTGGGAAGGCACGGCGTCTCCTCTTTGAAGACTCTCCTGACGTCAGCGCAGCTGCCCTCAGATGCGGGCGAGGGAAGGTGAGGACGGCTGCGGCTGACAGCGATAGCGGAAGACAAGAGGCCGGTGTTCTAGGTTCCCTATCTCTGCGTCCAGGCTCCTCTCAGGTGTGGCGCACCGTCCCACCGACAATGGGCGCTAGCAGCGGCTTCCGGGGGCAAGGATCTGCCGCAGGCGTGGCGAACGCTGCGGGCTGACCGCGCCCTCCCTGTGGTCCCCCCACCCCCCACCCCCGCGTCCCTTTGATAACGTGTGCGGTTTGCCTATGATAAGGCGCTGACTCTGTGCGGTAGTAAACAGCGCCCTTGATGGCTACAATGCAGGAGCCAGCAGTTTTTCTACGCCAGACACCCTGCGCAACCGGTGTCCCCTGGAGAGCCGCTCGTGCGAAAGTTCTTGATGACAACCTGTCATCAAGTCACTGGCGTGTCCTCGTTACCCACTCAGGCGGACCTATGTTCTGCTTCAATCGATCACAGGATATTGTGCCTGACGCAATCAACGAAGTGCCACCGGGACTCGCCTGGTTGAGACAGGAGTCCGATAACAATCGTCTCTGTATTCAGCGCGCGAAAAGGCCGGAGAACACACCAGGGAACTTAGTATCAACAACAACGCATCACATGTTATCAAAACTAGTACGGTCACTCTTGGAATGAATGATAACAAACTGATATACTTCGTGCGGACCTAAAGTGGACCTTAGATGAGACGCGGGGGGCTTCGGATTCCCGAAAGAACCGCAAACCGACAATGCTGTCTGCATCAGAGCAAAAATCTTATGGAAGAATCTCTTGTCCGCTAGGCCGGACTTTTGATTCTGTAATTGAAACCACAGCTTGGTGTCACTAGCGTAAACTTGGCCGGATAACAGTGAGTCAACAGCCAGCATTGGGAGACACGGTGTACGGTTTATATGGCCGGATTCATCAGCAACCCGTCTATCCTGGGTAAGGACCAGCAAGGGGCAATGGCAAAAAAGGAGCAAGGCGTGGCTAAGCGGAGGACCCTGCGCTAACGGGTTGAGAGGCTCAACCTCTGATCAAAGGCAGAAGACGGAGCACAACCCGAGGGACAACAGAAGGGCAAGGCGCCCAGGTGCTGACCCCCCGCACGTCCATCGTGTCACCGGTCCCCGGCCACAAAGGGCACGAGACCGCGCCCAATTCGGCGCGGTCAGGCCCGATTCCACCCTCTTCAAACCCGAATTCTGTCGCTCACCGCCCATGCGACACCACAGTTCAGTGTTACCCACATGGCCAGGCGAATAGTCCGGTGCTGCCAGGTCTGTATTTGGATTGCAACTAGTGAACTTGGGTGGTTGTGTGGCTATGAGTGACCTCGCTTGTGAGTTGATGTGCATGGTGCTGGTGGTGTTGAGGCTGTGGCGGCTGGCTGGGTGCTCGTGTTTGCCAGTTTGTTTTTGGGTTGGTGTGGGTGGCGTTCTGATGTGTGGTGTGGTGTTTGTTGCGTTTTGGTTGTTGCTTTGGTGTTTGCTGTGTGTTGTGCTGTTGACTTGATCCCCCTGTTGTGGTGTGTGTGTGTGTGTATTGTTTGGTGTTCCTGGGTTGCTGTGTTTTGGTGTGAGTGCTCTTGCGTTGGGGTGTGTGAGTGCTGTGCTGTGGGTAGTGGCAGTGATGGTTCCCCCCTGATGCGGGTTGGTGTGTGGTGGTGTAGCTGGCGAGTGTGTTTCAGTGGTTGCCGTGGGTTGTGTTTATGCTGCTCCTCTGGTTGTGTTGGTCGTTGTGGAAGTGCTTGAGTGTGGTCTTTGTGTGTTGGTGTGTGTGTGAGCTGTTTTTGTTTGTGTTGTTTTTCCGTGCGCCTTGTGTGGGTTTGCGTGTGGGTGCCAGGACTTGGTGGTGATTTTTTTTTGTCTTGTTTATATTCGATTCTTGTTGCTGTGTTGTGGCTGTGGTGGTGTTGTGTTGGTGCTTTTGTGTGTGTTGTGCGTTGTATTTCGTGTTGGTTGGTAGGGTTTATGTGTTGGTGAGGTGTTGTAGTGCCTTGGTTTGCGTGGTTTTATTTGTTTTTTGCTGTGGATTCAGTGTTTGGCTGTTTTTGTTGTTCGTTGAGTGTGTTTGGTTTGTTGGAGTGTGTTGCGGTGTCGCGTCCAGTGGTGGTTTGGGTTTTGGTGTGTGTGCGGTGGCATGTGGGATGGTCGTGATTTAGGTTGCTTGTATCCGTGGTGGCGTGTTTGTCCGTGTGTGTGGTGTCGCCTGATAGTGTTTGGTTGTGGTGGTTTCTGCGGTCTGTCGTTGTGAGGTTGCTTTTTTGTGCCTTCTGTGTGTCTGTGAGTGGTGTTTCCTTTTGCCTGGTGTGTCTGTTTGTTGTGCGTTGTTGCGCGGTTTGCTGGTGGTTTGCTGTGCGAGTTGTGGTCTGTGTTGTTGTACGTTTGTGTTGTTGGATTGCTGTGGTGTGCAGTGGGTGTGCTGACCTCTTGTGCTGAGTCGAGGTATTTGTGTTGGTAGTGGTGTTGTGGAGTTGGATAGTTGTTGTATGTGTCTTTTTTTTTTTTTTTTGCTATGTGTTTGGTGGGTGGTGGTGTGTTGTCGTGGGTTCTGCGTGATGCTGTGTGAGGTATGTTGGGAGGTGTGGTTTGATGTGTGTGGTGTGAGGGAATTGTGACTGGAATTTTTGAGTTTGAAACGTATGTATTCAGGCTAGTGTAACGGTCACATTCCCTGCCATCCCAGATGAGAGGCGAATGGGTGAGTAAACCTATTGAGTGTTCCCAGCTGCCCACTTTCTGAGCTTTTTTTGTATTTCCACGTATCTAGTCTAGGAATTTGTAGTTTGAATTCGATGATGAAGGTTTGCTGAATTCCTGGCGATGGTTACACATAAATACTAAAAATAAAACTCTCCACCGCTTTTCTATTGAAATCTCGGACGCCATTTTGAGTAGCCCATCTCTCATAGTATTGCACCCACACTCTTAGAGCCGTCAAAGCAGAGTCTTGAGTAGCACTGTACTAGTTCTGAGTCCTGATAATTTAAGTTTGCTAAGGTACTGTCAGTCGTCTTGCATGTTAACCTGTGTATTTCTTGCTTCGACTACATAGGTATGTGTCTATTGCATTTGTCTTCGATGGTAGTGGACCTCCGATGTCCATTCTCAGTATGATCTTGTGTCTATAGCCGTCTGTGTGAACTGTTGCTGTTCCGTGCACCGTCCAGTTCGATAGGCCTGTGTGTTGTCCTCCTCCAGTGTGCGGTATTACGAATCTTCTGCACATAGCTTCCTTGTTTTCATAGGGCATCCCCCCCTTATGTTTGCCCTATGCTAATTGGGGTAGTGTGGTTTGTAAGTATTTGCAGATTCTCCCATTATTCTAACCGTATTCCTTCCTACTCCTTGTGCTGATTAGCTGTTGTTGGTGTCGTGGATGAGTTGTGCTGCGTCAATTCATCTTTTTTATTGTCATTAGATGCTGTTTGTCACTGCCCGAAGTGTCCCCCTCCCGCACCTCCCCGCTCCCGCCAGCCAACACAACCAAGCACCCCCCCGAGTGCCCATGACAGATTCTTTAGGGAATTAATCTTTCGTTATGGGGTGTTTTGGAGAAAATGATCACTCTGTTAAGAGGGGTAGCATGATACGTGGCTCGCTTCATTAGCTCTATCATAGTGTGTGTGTGTCGCTTATAACCAGAGCTAGTTGCTGATTGTGGTCGCCTGATTAGGTGTTGTGTTGACCCTTCCGTATGTGTAAACTCCATGATCATTGGAGTATGTGGAGATGCATGGTGTTTGCACATCATGTGAGGCCCAGGGAAGGCAGCGCGGTCTTGCCCTTTGCTCTCTTCGGTGCCTTGTTCTTCCCCAATTGCCCGGCCCCAAGGTAGCATTGGCGGTCATGTGTTTGTTGATGTGCAGACTGGTAGAGATAGATCTGTTTTTGTGCGCTCTCGCCTGACCCACATTTGAATGCCTCAGGCTGTTAGCTTAGCTCTAATGTGCACCTGGCAACTAGAGACTTGAAGGACATGCCAACAGGTATGGCGTTGTGTTCGTGGTTTTGTTTTTTTCTTTTTATTTTTTTTTTTTTCTGGTTCTGCTGTTGGTCACTTCTCTAAGTCGTAAGTGCTTTCTCTTCAGTGCCCCTAGCCCCTACAGACTAGACGCACAATAATTAGATGAGTCTATGCTGAAGATTGCTGTACTGAGAATGTAGGTTACACATGCAACCGAGCATGCAGTGCATAGGGTTGAATGTCTGTGTATGTGTTGCTCATATGTGAGCCGTATGGGATTAAATACAGTTATGAAACGTATGGAAACTTTTTTTGGTGGTGAAGGGTACCTGGTAGATTGAGGTAGCTTCCTGGCTCTGTGGGCCTGATTGGTGTTGTTGTGTGGTTTGGGGTTTACAACGAAGAATAATTCTAAGAA
>JAWQFJ010030806.1:52500-68144 GCA_034096865.1 Theodoxus fluviatilis | reverse complement strand
TTCCATGTAGCTGTATTCCATGTACTGGTATTCCATGTACTGTATTCCATGTCAGCTGTATTCCATGTACTGTATTTCATGTACTGTACTCCATGTACTGTATTCCATGTACTGTATTCCATGTACTGTATTCCATGTACTGTATTCCATGTACTGTATTCCATTCCATGTACTGTATTCCGTGTACTGTATTCCACGTACTGTATTCCATGTTCTGTATTCCATGTTCTGTACTCCATGTACCGTATTCAATGTACTGTATCCATTACTGGTTCCATGTACTGTAGCCATGTAATGTATTCGTTTTTGTATTCCATGTACTGTATTCCATGTACTGTATTTCATGTACTTATTGCATGTAGTATTCCATGTGCTGTATTTCATGTTGTGTATTGCATGTACTGTACTCCATGTACTGTATTCCATGTACTGTATTGCATGTACTGTATTCCATGTACTGTATTCCATGTACTGTATTCCATGTACTGTATTCCATGTACTGTATTCCATGTACTGTATTCCATGTACTGTATTCCATGTACTGTAATCCATGAACTGTATTCCATGTAACGGTATTCCATGTACTAGTAATTCCATGTACTGTATTCCATGTACTGTATTCCATGTACTGTATTCCATGTACTGTATTCCATGTACTGTATTCCATGTACTGTATTCCATGTACTGTATTCCATGTACTGTATTCCATGTACTGTATTCCATGTACTGTATTCCATGTACTGTATTCCATGTACTGTATTCCATGTACTGTATTCCATGTACTGTATTTCATGTACGGTACTCCATGTACTGTATTCCATGTACTGTATTCCATGTACTGTACTCCATGTACTGTATTCCATGTACTGTACTCCATGTGCTGTATTCCATGTGCTGTATTCCATGTACTGTACTCCATGTGCTGTATTCCATGTGCTGTATTCCATGTGCTGTATTCCATGTAATGTATTCCTGCCTCAGCACTCCATCTTTAATCGATTACAAGTGGGTGAGAGCGTTCCAAGTACTCCATGTTTCTGTTTCACACATCGCACCAGGTGACGTTCCCGCTGCCCGCCACCGCCATCACCGCCCCCACTCAGCTCCACGTGTCCTGGTCCTTGACCCATGACCTGACCCTCAGCGTCAATGGTCACGTGGTCCACTCGGGTCCAGCCAGGAACCACACGTCTGTGGCCAATCAGAGCTTGCCTCTGACCATCGGCTTCCATCAGAACACTGCCACGCTGGTCGTCCACCGCCTGACTTCCTTCACGGGTTTCCTGACGGACCTGCTCCACCTCGGGGTCATCGGTAAGTAGGCCGGGGCTGGCGTCCCGTGCTGTGGATGGGGAGCTGTGTCGCTCTACGGCCAGCATGGAGCTGGCTTGGTGTCGGCCTCTCAGTCGACTTGCGTTCTGAAGCAACGTACTCGAGTTGCTCGTGCTACAGTCGCCAGGTGGTGCATCCTCTGCCTGTAACGGCAGTGAGTGCCTCAGAAAGAACTTTTCTCGGTACACTATTGCACAATAAATTACTAGGAGTATCAACAACGAATCGTGTCAGTGGAAAGGAGAGCAATGTAACTCTGCTTGGGACCCGTCGGAACACAAGCTGTGTTCACGTCTCTGTGTCATAGCTCAAACGTCTATGAATTTCGCATCGAAAAAGAATGAGCCCAAACGTCGTTTTGACCAAGCGCTCTTCAAATATCGATGGCTGACACCCTTTCTGTCTGGCACAACTGTCCATCTTTGTGTCTGGCACAGCTGTCCATCTTTGTGTCTGGCACAGCTGTCCATCTTTGTGTCTGGCACAACTGTCCATCTTTGTGTCTGGCACAGCTGTCCTTCATTGTGTCTGGCACAGCTGTCCATCATTGTGTCTGTCACAGCTGTCCATCTTTGTGTCTGGCACAGCTGTCCATCTTTGTGTCTGGCACAACTGTCCATCTTTGTGTCTGGCACAGCTGTCCATCTTTGTGTCTGGCACAGCTGTCCATCTTTGTGTCTAGCACAGCTGTCCATCTTTGTGTCCGGCACAGCTGTCCATCTATGTGTCTGGCACAGCTGTCCATCATTGTGTCTGGCACAGCTGTCCATCTTTGTGTCTGGAAGAACTGTCCATCTTTGTGTCTGGCACAGCTGTCAATCATTGTGTCTGGCACATCTGTCCATCATTGTGTGTGGCACAGTTGTCCATCTTTGTGTCTGGCACAGCTGTCCATCTTTGTGTCTGACACAGCTGTCCATCTTTGTGTCTGGCACAGCTGTCCATCTTTGTGTCTGATACAGCTGTCCATCTTTGTGTCTGGAAGAACTGTCCATCTTTGTGTCTGGCACAGCTGTCCATCTTTGTGTCTGGGACAGCTGTCCATCATTGTGTCTGGCACAGCTGTCCATCTTTGTACCTGGCACAGCTGTCCATCTATGTGTCTGGCACAGCTGTCCATCTATGTGTCTGGCACAGCTGTCAATCTTTGTGTGTGGCACGGCTGTCCATCTATGTGTCTGGCACAGCTGTCCATCTTTGTGTCTGGCACAGCTGTCCATCTTTGTGTCTGGTACAGCTGTCCATCTATGTGTCTCGCACAGCTGCCATCTTTGTGTCTGGCACAGCTGTCCATCTATGTGTCTGGCACAGCTGTCAATCTTTATGTCTGGCACATCTGTCTATCATTGTATCTGGCACAGTTGTCCATCATTGTGTCTGGCAGAACTGTCCATCTTTGTGTCTGGCACAGCTGTCCATCTTTGTGTCTGGCACAGCTGTCCATATTTGTGTCTGGCACAGACGTCCATCTTTGTGTCTGGCACAGCTGTCCATCTTTGTGTCTTGCACAGCTGTCCATCTTTGTGTCTGGCACAGCTGTCCATCTTTGTGTCTGGCACAGCTGTCCATCTTTGTGTCTGGCACAGCTGTCCATCATTGTGTCTGGCACAGCTGTCCATCTTTGTGTCTGGCACAGCTGTCCATCTTTGTGTCTGGCACAACTGTCCATCTTTGCGTCTTGCACAGCTGTCCATCTTTGTGTCTGGCACAGCTGTCCATCACTGTGTCTGGCACAGCTGTCCATCTATGTATCTGGCACAGCTGTTCATCTATGTGTCTGGCACAGCTGTCCATCACTGTGTCTGGCACAGCTGTCCATCTATGTGTCTGGCACAGCTGTCCATCATTGTATCTGGCACAGCTGTCCATCATTGTATCTGGCACAGCTGTCCATCTTTGTGTCTGGCACAGCTGTCCATCATTGTATCTGGCACATCTGTCCATCTTTGTGTCTGGCACGGCTGCCCATCATTGTGTCTGGCACAGCTGTCCATCTATGTGTCTGGCACAGCTGTCCATCATTGTGTATTGCACAGCTGTCCATCTTTGTGTCCGGCAGAGCTGTCCATCTATGTGTCTGGCACAGCTGTCCATCATTGTGTCCGGCAGAGCTGTCCATCTATGTGTCTGGCACAGCTGTCCATCTATGTGTCTGGCACAGCTGTCCATCATTGTGTATTGCACAGCTGTCCATCTTTGTGTCCGGCACAGCTGTCCATCATTGTATCTGGCACATCTGTCCATCTTTGTGTCCGGCAGAGCTGCCTATTTTTGCTGAGGAGACGACGACCACCTCCGCCCCCAAGACCACCACGGAGCTGCCAACAACGAAAGGGACGCTACTCCCAATCACCACTGCTGACATCACCAGCCCTTCTTCCACAGAAGTCCTGACGACCTCAGATTTCAAAAGTGACACTGACCCTTCGACCACTGACAGAAATGTTCCCACTGGGACGTCAGAAATCACTTATGGCCAGTCTGTGACGTCATCAGTCACCAATGTGCAGACGTCCACCCCGGATACCACAGGTTTCTCTTACATCATGCAGAGGATGTAATTTGCGATCTTTGCGGTGTGTGAAGATGTAGACATAACGATTATGAAGTGCGATGAATCTGGAAACAAAATGTACATCTAAGAATATTTGTGACGACCAAACTTTCAGATGCGCAGACACACACACTTGCAATTTCGCACACATTATTCTATCCCATCACACAAAACGCACACACACACACACACACACACACACACACACACACACACACACACACACACACACACACACACACACACACACACATGAGGACAGACGTATACGCACATGCAAGTACATACATACATACATACACATCTATTTTGAAAGAAACAGTTCATGGTACTGTAAACGAATCTTTCTTTCATGCATGCACATGCACATATATTCCTGAGTTGAAGGACACTTTTATCATGGAATTGCACCCTGCATAAGCCTTTTACTGAACGCTTCCTTTGACTGGGTTAAATACTATTTCGGGTCGAACCAAGGCGTTAGTTTAAATGTCTTGAATGTTTTCGTACCAGTTGATCAAAATATTATTTCAACACTGCCCTTTCCAGATGTGTGCCAGGCTGCGGTACAGGAAATCCGTTTCGTAAACATCACTGGAAACCAGCTGCTGACCAGCATGACCACTATGACTACCCACGGTGACGTCACACTGGCCAGCTCTGCCTACGGAACGGCCCTTGTCCTCGACCACCAGGGGGAGTACGTGGACATGGGGACCACAGGGATCCCCTGCGTCGATGACATCACTTCCTGCAACTCCAGCTTCAACTTCCGCATGACCTTTCAACTTCTCAAGGTGGACGTGGGGCCGAACTACCTCATCTCCAGCGGTGGGGAGTCCAACGACATGAGCGGGGTATCTTTAAACTACTTCAACAAGCAACTGCTCTTCTGGGTCAAGAACGGAACAGACATGTGGCGTTGCTTTTTCGACCAGATCCTCGACGAAGGCCGATGGTACACACTGGATGCATCATGGAGTGAGACTGATGGCTGCGACCTTCACCTCGACGGTCAGAGGGTCAAGAGCAAGCAGTTCCCCGTGACATCCACACCCGAGAAGCGGCAGGGCTCGTCGCTGCTCATCGCCAGGTCGCCGTCCAAGAACCACACCACGCTCCTGCAGCTCCTTCTCTTCCGCACCTGGCCAGAGACGTACCAGCAGCTCGTCAACGCATCCTGCAGCACAGGTGAGCATCGTCAGCTCCCATTCCTGGAACCACTCTTGCCCAGTCGCGTGCTTCACTTAAGTCTACATGACCTCACTCCCTGTTGTCAAGGCCGAACCCGTGGAGTTTCTTGCTTGGCCTGAGACAGAGATTTATGTTGTCTTTCTAGATGTGAAGACTCGCAGACATTCAATGCGCTGATGATTTGCTAACGTTCTGCGATGAGTGATCAGAGTGGCTATTCAATGATCACAATGCGCTTACGCAGTTCCAATATTTTTACATAAATATGTGTGAGGTGAAATCATAACAGCTGCATATTCATTGCGTTTTTTCCTCAGAGCTGGAAGTCGTGAACCCACCGACACCTCCAGCCCCAGCTACTGAAGGTAGGCAGCCACACCAGGGAAAACAACTGGCATACGTATTAGCGCTGATTTGGTGAAGTGAGACTGTACAGACTGCCATGAGAAAGAAACAGTTGCAGTAATTGAAACATTTTCATTTTGAAGGTGCAAAGTAACTTTTTTACTTGAGTGTTTTCTCTCTTTCAAGAAGTAGACTGAGCAGGTGTTACACCCAAGAGCTGATTGCGAGAGTTTGCACGTGATGACGACAATGACAACGACGGACATGACGCTGTTACTTCGACTGCTGCAGTTAAGTAGAACCAGGACACACTTCCGTACTGCTGCAGTTAAGTAGAACCAGGACACACTTCCATACTGCTGCAGTTAAGTAAACCAGGACACACTTCCATACTGCTGCAGTTAAGTAGAACCAGGACACACTTCCATACTGCTGCAGTTAAGTAGAACCAGGACACACTTCCGTACTGCTGCAGTTAAGTAAACCAGGACACACTTCCATACTGCTGCAGTTAAGTAGAACCAGGACACACTTCCATACTGCTGCAGTTAAGTAGAACCAGGACACACTTCCGTACTGCTGCAGTTAAGTAAACCAGGACACACTTCCATACTGCTGCAGTTAAGTAGAACCAGGACACACTTCCGTACTGCTGCAGTTAAGTAAACCAGGACACACTTCCATACTGCTGCAGTTAAGTAAACCAGGACACACTTCCATACTGCTGCAGTTAAGTAGAACCAGGACACACTTCCATACTGCTGCAGTTAAGTAGAACCAGGACACACTTCCATACTGCTGCAGTTAAGTAGAACCAGGACACACTTCCGTACTGCTGCAGTTAAGTAGAACCAGGACACACTTCCGTACGAGAGTACACGTGCACGGTGTTTTGTCCATTCCCCCAGCGACCACACTGGTTCCCGTGTGTCCCGAGCGCCCCCTGGACCCGGAGAAGTTGACCTACAACCTGACCTTCCTCTCCGTGTCCGGAAACACTATCACCACACCGGACCTCGATCTGCACATGCGCGGAAATCCGGATATCATCGCGGGGCGCCTATCGACATGCGCAGTGCTGATGCACCGAAACCAGAGTCTCGAACTCAACACGCTCTGCGTTCCATGTCTGGCCAGTCTCCCGTCATGCAGCACTGGCTTCACGGTCAGCTTGACGGTCAGCTTCACACAAATCGACCACGAAGACCGCACTTATTTGCTGGACAGTGGCGGTGGCGACAAGCAAGACGCTGGCGTGCAGCTGTTCTACGAAAAAGGCTATTTCAAGGTAGGTCTGGACGAAAAGGGTTATTTTAAGGTAGGTCTGGACGAAAAAGGCTATTTTAAGGTAGATCTGGACGAAAATGATTATTTTAAGGTAGGTCTGGACGAACAGGGTTATTTTAAAGTAGGCATGGACGAAAAGGGCTATTTTAAGATAGACTTGGACGAAAAGGGCTATTTGAAGGTAGGTCTGGACGAAAAGGGCTATTTGAAGGTAGGTCTGGACGAAAAGGGCTTTTTCAAGGTAAGCCTGGACGAAAAGGGGTATTTTAAGGTAGGCCTGGACGAAAAGGGTTATTTTAAGGTAGGCCTGGACGAAAAGGGGTATTTTAAGGTAGGCCTGGACGAAAAGGGTTATTTTAAGGTAGGCCTGGACGAAAAGGGTTATTTTAAAGTAGGCCTGGACGAAAAGGGCTATATTAAGATAGGCCTGGACGAAAAGGGGTATTTTAAGGTAAGCCTTGATGGAAAAAATTATTTGAAGGTAGGCCTAGAAGAAAAGGGCTATTTTAAGGTAAGCCTTGACGAAAAAGCTATATTAAGGTAACCCTTGACATTAGCGTGGCGTCGGCTTCAAGTCTGGAAATAAATTTCATGCACACCTTTGCAGAGGCCAGTTACTGAAGGCAGACTACAGCCAATCAAACCTTGCACTGATGGGATTCAAGAAGTCAAATGATCTGTTCATTGGCATAGATCATGTTCTCTTCACTTCACAGCTTGCATCCTGAATTACGAAAGTGAACATTGTTGACAGAACTTTGTTTTATATCGTTGCCACAAATCCCATTAAAACTATTCTGGCAGATATTATCCACGACAGGAGTACCAAGCACTGAGCTCCAGCATGAATCGGAGTACATGTTTGTGGTGAGATAACTTCGCGTGCCTCTTTTATGTACATTGTCTGCGACGATGAAAGTTAATGTGACTTCCTTCCTTTGTTCAACACAAACACAAAACAAGGACGAACGACGGGATGCGTGGAGTGCAGCGGAAAGCGGTGTGAAGATCCTGTTTGGATGACATGACGCCAAATGAAACCAATACCTATATCTACATATAATTATACCTTGCCAACATTCACAAAACGCCTTTCCTAGGGTGTGGAACAGATGAGCTAAATAAAGCCAACACCTATACCTACACATCCACCGTACCTGAATTTATATAACGCCTTTTCCAGGGCGTGGTACAGGCTGGATAAATAAAACCAACACCTACACATCCACCGTACCTGAATTTATATAACGCCTTTTCCAGGGCGTGGTACAGCCTGGTTAAATAAAACCAACGCCCATACCTACACATCCACCGTACCTGAATTTATATAACGCCTTTTCCAGGGCGTGGTACAGGCTGGCTAAATAAAACCAACACCTATACCTACACATCCACCGTACCTGAATTTATATAACGCCTTTTCCAGGGCGTGGTACAGGCTGGCTAAATAAAACCAACACCTATACCTACACATCCACCGTACCTGAATTTATATAACGCCTTTTCCAGGGCGTGGTACAGGCTGGCTAAATAAAACCAACACCTACACATCCACCGTACCTGAATTTATATAACGCCTTTTCCAGGGCGTGGTACAGGCTGGATAAATAAAACCAACACCTACACATCCACCGTACCTGAATTTATATAACGCCTTTTCCAGGGCGTGGTACAGGCTGGCTACAGCCGGTGGTTCCTGAGCGTGCCCTACGTCGTGAAGACTGACCACCCCTACTTGGTGCAGCTGTCCTGGAGGCGTGACCACGAGGTGGCGCTCTACGTCAATCAGCACACTGTAGGCTCCTCCCCCAACATCACACTGCCCTTCGTCTACGCCAATCACACGCACACTCTGCGAGTGGGCGGAGCCAGACAGGAAAGCCACGCCCACTCCCAGTTCAAGTTGTGTGACGTCATGCTGTGGACCGCCACCAGAGACGTCCTTGTGGAGAAAGGCCTGCTGCCAGGTGTGGCACACACGTATGCACACACACGCGCGCACACACACTCACACAGAGGCACTCACACACACACACACACACACTCACACAGAGGCACTCACTCACACACACACACACACACACCCACACACACACATACGCACACACTCACACACACACACACACACGTTTGCACACACAAGTATGCACACACACGTACGCACGCGCACACACACACACACGTACTCACGCACGCACACACACACACACACACACACACACACACACACACACACACACACACACATACACACACACGCGCGCGCATACACACACACACGCACACACACACACACACACACACACACACACACGCACAAACACAGGCACGCACGCACGCGCGCGCGCGCGCACACACACACACACACTCACACACACACAACGCACACACACGCATACAAGGAACTTGCTTAGAACGACAACGAAAGTATTGTATCAGACGGCGTTGAATTTGTGGAGATACTGTCCAGAAAAGTACAATTCGGTGTGCAACAGACTGGTTATTCAGAAACAGTAATTTGAGCATACAGGCAGATCTATTATTCAACTCAGCACTCTTTCAATACCGTTTGACGACTCCGTCCGATGACAGACAGCTGATTTTGAATGAATCTCTTTCTCTTACTATTCCTCTTCAAACACCAACATGTATTCGTTTGGTTTTGGATGACGTCAGTAGTTACTTACAGCGTGGATGTGTTCTACTCCAACAGAGGCCCTGACCACACCTGCACCAAGTACCCCCAGCGCAGGTAACTGTGACGTCATTTCAATACGCCATTGTAATAACAACACTCATGTTCTGTAATTCCTACGACTCATTTGCATTGCTTACGTCATATCGCTTTCACAGAGGCAGGAACGTGGTGTCGTGAAGGTAGCGAATCACGATCACTTTGCATCGTCACTTGAATACAGTAACAGCCCCAGCTTGTCATAAAGCTAAAGGATTGCACTTTGATCAAGCACCCCAGTAATCGGGGGTAATGATCAAAGCAGTTTCAGACCTAGACACTGGTGATAGGTCGCTATATAAAAGCACGCCCTTTAACACAGACGTTGATAAGATAAACCCATCTGTGCCTGGACATTACCGTGTCCCTCCAACCCATTCCCTTCCCTGTCACTGCAGGAAACACATGCCTGCATATTCATGAGCCTTCTCTGTCACTGCATGCAACACAGCCTGCATACTCATGAGCCTTCTCTGTCACTGCATGCAACACGTGCCTGCATATTCATGAGCCTTCTCTGTCACTGCATGCAACACATGCCTGCATACTCTTCAGCCTTCTCTGTCACTGCATGCAACACGTGCCTGCATACTCATGAGCCTTCTCTGTCACTGCATGCAACACAGCCTGCATATTCATGAGCCTTCTCTGTCACTGCATGCAACACATGCCTGCATATTCATGAGCCTTCTCTGTCACTGCATGCAACACATGCCTGCATATCCATGAGCTTTCTCTGTCACTGCATGCAACACGTGCCTGCATATTCATTAGCCCCTCCAGAGACCACCCAGGCGGCCACAACGCCGTCCATCGATGTCAAGTCCTATCACTGGAATCTGGTCAACCTCAACGCCACCACGCTGATCTCAGGGGAGCTCATTCTGGACATCAAGGGTCAGGTCACGGGAGACCATATGGGCGTGCGGCTGCACCCGACGGGGGAGTACTTGCAGGTGTCAGGCCTGGGCGGCACCTGTCTGACGCAGCCTCACCTGTGCAGCCATGGCTTCACCGTAGGCCTGGAGGTCACCCTGGTGGAGCTGAAGGAGAACACCGTGCTGCTGTCCACGGGGGCGGAGAAGCCGGACGCCCAGGGCCTGGTGTTGCTCTACAGGTGGGTCTGACTCCTGGGAGACACCCGCCACATCTGTAAAGCGACTTCGCTACGTTCTCAAACAAGGACAGGGTAAAACAAGCGATTAAAAAGCGCAAATGTCCTACTGAAGTTTATATCAGGCGCGACAGTACCTACAGTACAGACTCCACATGATGAGTCGCGCCTGATGAATATTTTAAAGT
Organism: Theodoxus fluviatilis; assembly: GCA_034096865.1. Taxonomy (NCBI): domain Eukaryota; kingdom Metazoa; phylum Mollusca; class Gastropoda; order Cycloneritida; family Neritidae; genus Theodoxus; species Theodoxus fluviatilis. Next base: position 57,396 of record JAWQFJ010030806.1, on the reverse strand, counting down.
AGAAAATGTGCGCTTTTTGATCGGTTGTGAACAGTCGTCCTTGTTTTAATATTTTACCCAGATGATCACAAACGCGTTCTGTTAGACACTCGGTTCAGTAATGCCAGCATATTACTTCGCTGTATTGCCAGCATATTACTCCGCTGTATTGCCAGCATATTACTCCGCTGTATTGCCAGCATATTACTCCGCTGTATTGCCAGCATATATATTACTCACCGTCAAAAGAACTTGGATTTCCTGCCTGTGGTAAGTTGACGTGTGTCCAGTCGTGATGACTGACCACTGGGCAGCGAGAGTGAAAGACCTTTTGCCTCGTTTCAGGTTCGGACGGCTGCAGGTGGTGGTTTCCACGGAAACGCACAGCTGGTTCCTGTCCGTTTCCACGGAAACAGTGACGCTCTTCCAAAGCCACACGCTCCATGTGTCCTGGCACCACAACCTCCAGCTTTACATCGACATGGTGTGTGTGTGTGTATGTGTGTGTATGTGTGTGTGTATGTGTGTGTATGTGTGTGTGTATGTGTGTGTATGTGTGTGTATGTGTGTGTATGTGTGTGTGTATGTGTGTGTATGTGTGTGTGTGTGTGTGTGTGTATGTGTGTGTATGTGTGTGTATGTGTGTATGTGTGTATGTGTGTATGTATGTGTATTTGTGTGTATGTGTGTGTATGTATATGTGTGTGTATGTGTGTGTGTGTATTTGTGTGTGTGTATGTGTGTGTGTGTATGTGTGTGTGTGAGAGAGAGAGAGAGAGAGAGAGAGAGAGAGAGAGACAGACAGACAGAGAGAGAGAGAGAGAACAAAAAAGCGAAAAAACCTATTTCAGAGCCAATTGTGAGGACAGAGCAGTGGTCTGCACTCTACACACATGCTATTCGCATCGGTGCCGTGTGTGTGTGTGTGTGTGCGTGTGTGTGTGTGTGCGTGTGTGTGTGAGTGTGTGTGTGTGTGTGTGTGTGTGCGAGTGTGCGTGTGTGTGTGTGTGTGCGTGCGTGTGCACGTACGTGCAGCAATCATGAGTGCTTGCATGCACGTGTATGTAAAGATCGTGGACATGCATACCCACAAAGACAAGCACTTACAGAAACAAGTACTCACTCACGCTCGGACATCCACATACTCCCACGCGTTCACACTCACGCACACGACCGGGCATCCACGTATGCTTGAGGATAAGTGGACTTTGGATACTCAGCCCCAACCTGTCTGGTCTTTTCCTTGCAGATCCTGGTTGCCCAGAGTGGCGAGTCCATTCCCCACGCCAACTCCCGCAACGACAGCCAGCCCGCGCTCTGTGTGGGAAAGCCCGTGACGTCAACGGCCTTCGTGCATCCTGCCCACTTCATCGTGACGTCACTGAGCATATGGCACGCTGGGATGGACTATCTCGTCACCCATGGCTACGTGACCATCCGCCGTGAGTTGCAGAACCCGTGCAGTCATCTGCTGTTCTTTTTAGCGCATAAGTTGTCTCCGGCTGCCAGGATTATGCCCTTCATATCCGCTGCTAAATAGAATGACTTCTGGGATTATAATCATCGTGAGAGAGATTAATTGATTGATTCTTTATTTATCAAGATGGAATTTTAGGCTTCTCTGCCTATCTTACAAATTGTCCTTACTCGTACAAAGAAAGAGAGAGAGAGAGAGAGAGAGAGAGAGAGAGAGAGAGAGAGAGAGAGAGAGAGTAGAGATATTCTTTAAACTAAGCGCCACTGGAAAATAAACTGCCACTGTTCGCGTGCGTACATCTTTCTAAACAAAGTATCATGCGAAAGAGAAAGATCTCGCACAGTGGAGTACCACCTACACAGTTGCTCCACCATCAGCTGGCCACCCGCCTCTGTTGCATGCAGACATCACTCACAGCGTGGATATGCAGGCTGGGATCATCTTCCCCTCCATTAGCAGTTCCGTCTTTGACCCAGTCCACCTCGCACTGCTTCCTACTGCTCACTGCCCAAATGGCGATAAACTCCTGGTGTGACTGTTTGGGGTTCAGTTGGCCACGCATTTGTCACAACTATTTCGAGGGTTGAATGCAGACTTGGAGAAGTTCTTCGACAGAAACGGCAAATCTTTGTCATGGCTCTGTTCTTGGTGCGTGCCTTCCACGTTTAGCACTGCGCCTTTGGTTACGATCAGGCTTCTGACGGGGGAACGTCCTGTTCAAAGCGTCTGGAAAATTAACTTGCCCACGAAGTATGACTCAGTGCCCAAACACGTGCTTATATACCGCTGGAACTAAAAATGGCTGGCCATGAACAATTATTGGAGTGCTTATGTCCGTGCGTCGAATTACATCAGTTAAATATACTGTGTTACCACTGTGCTGTGCTGACGCTCTCTGATGCTGTTACCACTGTGCTGTGCTGACGCTCTCTAATGCTGTGTTACCACTGTGCTGTGCTGATGCACTCTAATGCTGTGTTACCACTGTGCTGTGCTGACGCTCTCTAATGCTGTGTTACCACTGTGCTGTGCTAACACACTCTAATGCTGTGTTACCACTGTGCTGTGCTGACGCACTCTAATGCTGTGTTACCACTGTGCTGTGCTGATGCACTCTAATGCTGTGTTACCACTGTGCTGTGCTGACGCTCTCTAATGCTGTGTTACCACTGTGCTGTGCTGACGCACTCTAATGCTGTGTTACCACTGTGCTGTGCTGACGCTCTCTAATGCTGTGTTACCACTGTGCTGTGCTGACGCTCTCTAATGCTGTGTTACCACTGTGCTGTGCTGACGCACTCTAATGCTGTGTTACCATTGTGCTGTGCTGACGCACTCTAATGCTGTGTTACCACTGTGCTGTGCTGACACTCTATAATGCTGTGTTACCACTGTGCTGTGCTGACGCTCTCTAATGCTGTGTTACCACTGTGCTGTGCTGATGCACTCTAATGCTGTGTTACCACTGTGCTGTGCTGACGCACTCTAATGCTGTGTTACCACTATGCTGTGCTGATGCACTCTAATGCTGTGTTACCACTGTGCTGTGCTGACGCTCTCTAATGCTGTGTTACCACTGTGCTGTGCTGACGCACTCTAATGCTGTGTTACCACTGTGCTGTGCTGATGCACTCTAATGCCGTGTTACCACTGTGCTGAGCTGATGCACTCTAATGCTGTGCTTCAGAGGCCACAACGAAGTTCCCAGAGGCATCCACAGCCAAGACTACTGTTGCCATGACATCTGCCCCTTCCCCTGCCCCCACCAAAGCTGGTGTCACTGCAGTCCCCACCAATTCTGCCACCAGCGCCACCCCCTCTACCACCCCAATTACCATCCCCTCCACCACCCCCTCTACCACCCCCTCCACCACCCCCTCTACCACCCCTTCAACAATGCCCACCACCACATCCACCACCACCACTGCAATTCCCGTGCCCAGTTTCCAGGTAAGATCAGCTCTGTTGCTGCCACCCTCATGGGCCGCAGTGAACGGAAGTGTGCTGTCTCGAGGCAGGCGTTGTCAGCTGTCACCCAGACACCCGGGGAACGATCCTGCCTTGCTCTTGCGGTGACCACGCATAAAAAGTTTATCATCATCATCATCATCATCATCACCATCATCATCATCATCATCATCATCATCATCATCATCATCATCATCATCATCATCATCATCATCATCATCATCATCATCATCATCATCATCATCATCATCATCATCATCATCATCATCATCATCATCAGTCATCAGTCATCAATCATTATTCATCAATCATCATTCATCATCATCGTCGTCGTCATCATTACTGCTACTGCTACTACTACTACTTCTACTACTACTACTACTACTACTACTACTACTACTACTACTACTACTACTACTACTACTACTACTACTACTACAATTATCATCATTAATACATTCATTGTTGTTATCAAACATGTAATCTATCGTTCACAAATTACTGGAGAAATATGATATTTAACGCCCATATGTGTGTGCACCATACATTCACTGGAAATATGCACAGCCAATTTTGAGAGGCAGGGTTTTCTTTTCGTGTTACAAATCGAGTCGAACGATTGTTCGCATGCAGAATCCTGAATGCTACCTATATACGATCTCTGACAAGAAGACTGTTTTTTAAGGGACACGATGAATTGGCGACAAGTTTAAGAAATTAGTAGTTCTTGGGTTACTTTTATCTGTCGGACAAAACTTTCCCGACTTAAAAGGACCATTCTAAACAATGGTCGCTTAAAAACTATTTCAAGATACATGGCGAATTTGTAGAACAACAAAATTGAAATATACACCTTGCCTTTAAAATTGTTCGAAAAGAAAGAATAGGCAAAGGCGGGAGTACTGTAGAGGTTATAAAGAAAAAAAGTTAGAGAAGGGGTGGGGTGAGATGCCGTATCGGAGGAAGGGTTTGAGTTGACAGGATTGGAGTGTGACTGAGACACTAAAGTTCACATTGACAGTGCAGGTTGCTTTTCTTCTTGCTACTCTTTATCTCACTAAATGGTGCTCAAAAGGAGCTTTCCGCAGGCGATGTGCAACCAATCAGAGTTGCCACTACTCTCCTTTCGCACAAGTTGCCGGCCATCCCTGTCCCAGTCCTGACTGCCGGAGGCTGTGTGGCCCAGTGGTCAGCGCGCTTGACGCGCATTAGCTTGTGGCTAGAGGGTGCGGCGATCGAAGCTGCGCGGATCTAGGGTTGCATCCTTAAGCAAGGTGCTTTATTCACGTTGTTTCTTCCCACGCAGGAGTAACAACAAGTACCTGTGAGGCTGAGCTGGCAAATTATGAAAGCTAACTGTGGCGCGCTCCTCCACAGCCTGGTTGCATGCTCCCCAGGGAGTTGAGATGGTAATGGAGTAATACAAAGAAGTAGCCCGATGACCAGGGGGCAAATATTATGTGCGGTTTGAG
>JAWQFJ010030806.1:20000-45000 GCA_034096865.1 Theodoxus fluviatilis | reverse complement strand
GGGGGTGTTGCTGTGTGTGGTGTGCAGGTAGGGAGGGGGTGTTGCTGTGTGTGGTGTGCAGGTAGGGAGGGGGTGTTGCTGTGTGTGGTGTGCTGGTAGGGAGGGGGTGGTTGCTGTGTGTGGTGTGCAGGTAGGGAGGGGGTGTTGCTGTGTGTGGTGTGCAGGTAGGGAGGGGGTGTTGCTGTGTGTGGTGTGCAGGTAGGGAGGGGGTGTTGCTGTGTGTGGTGTGCAGGTAGGGAGGGGGTGTTGCTGTGTGTGGTGTGCAGGTAGGGAGGGGGTGTTGCTGTGTGTGGTGTGCAGGTAGGGAGGGGGTGTTGCTGTGTGTGGTGTGCAGGTAGGGAGGGGGGTGTTGCTGTGTGTGGTGTGTAGGTAGGGAGGGGGTGTTGCTGTGTGTGGTGTGCAGGTAGGGAGGGGGGTGTTGCTGTGTGTGGTGTGCAGGTAGGGAGGGGGGTGTTGCTGTGTGTGGTGTGCAGGTAGGGAGGGGGTGTTGCTGTGTGTGGTGTGCAGGTAGGGAGGGGGGTGTTGCTGTGTGTGGTGTGCAGGTAGGGAGGGGGGTGTTGCTGTGTGTGGTGTGCAGGTAGGGAGGGGGATGTTGCTGTGTGTGGTGTGCAGGTAGGGAGGGGGGTGTTGCTGTGTGTGGTGTGCAGGTAGGGAGGGGGGTGTTGCTGTGTGTGGTGTGCAGGTAGGGAGGGGGATGTTGCTGTGTGTGGTGTGCAGGTAGGGAGGGGGTGTTGCTGTGTGTGGTGTGCAGGTAGGGAGGGGGGTGTTGCTGTGTGTGGTGTGCAGGTAGGGAGGGGGGTGTTGCTGTGTGTGGTGTGCAGGTAGGGAGGGGGTGTTGCTGTGTGTGGTGTGCAGGTAGGGAGGGGGGTGTTGCTGTGTGTGGTGTGCAGGTAGGGAGGGGGGTGTTGCTGTGTGTGGTGTGCAGGTAAGGAGGGAGATGTTGCTGTGTGTGGTGTGCAGGTAGGGAGGGGGGTGTTGCTGTGTGTGGTGTGCAGGTAAGGAGGGAGATGTTGCTGTGTGTGGTGTGTAGGTAGGGTGGGAGATGTTGCTGTGTGTGGTGTGCAGGTAGGGAGGGGGGTGTTGCTGTGAGTGGTGTGCAGGTAAGGAGGGAGATGTTGCTGTGTGTGGTGTGCAGGTAGGGAGGGGGATGTTGCTGTGTGTGGTGTGCAGGTAGGGAGGGGGGTGTTGCTGTGAGTGGTGTGCAGGTAGGGAGGGGGGTGTTGCTGTGTGTGGTGTGCAGGTAGGGAGGGGGGTGTTGCTGTGTGTGGTGTGCAGGTAGGGAGGGGGGTGTTGCTGTGTGTGGTGTGCAGGTAGGGAGGGGGGTGTTGCTGTGTGTGGTGTGCAGGTAGGGAGGGGGGTGTTGCTGTGTGTGGTGTGCAGGTAGGGAGGGGGTGTTGCTGTGTGTGGTGTGTAGGTAGGGAGGGGGATGTTGCTGTGTGTGGTGTGTAGGTAGGGAGGGGGATGGTGTCTGTGTCAAGCCTGCAAGTAAAGCTCTCCTCACACGTGGACGCATTTCTGACAACTACGCTGTTTTCATAGGAAACGTCATACTTGCAAGTAGCAAAAAAATATTTCGAGCAATGTTCTGGCAGCAATGTTCTGGCAGCAATGTTCTGGCAGCAATGTTCTGGCAGCAATGTTCTGGCAGCAATGTTCTGGCAGCAATGTTCTGGCAGCAATGTTCTGGCAGCAATGTTCTGGCAGCAATGTTCTGGCAGCAATGTTCTGGCAGCAATGTTCTGGCAGCAATGCCGTTTCCACTGGAGATGTCGCTCTCGCAGGTCCCAAAGGCAAAGTTCTGTCGAGTGTCTGCCCAATAACACGTAATATTTTTTCAGGTCCGTGGGACACTTCCTCGAATAGCCAATCAAATGGGTTACTGCTGTCGATGTGGGGGTAGACATGTGTCCAGCAATATCTTAATGACGACCTTGCCACTCTCGAGTACACACACTTCTGTGGCTTTTGCTACTTCGTCTGTCAGTTGTAGGTCATCCTGACGCTTAAATATGAATTTCTTGTACAGTTCTACATCTTTTATCTTTCTAATGTTTGCAATTTATCGCGAAAATCTGTTGACGTCACAAGGAGCTCAGTTGACTCTATCGAGTGTGAAGAAAATCCAACACCTCCCCCGCGTTGAATGACTGGTCGCCGAGAGGAGCTGACAACTGATTGAGGATGTGATTTCACACCTTTGGGTGATTTTCTCATTTTGTTTGGGGGGGGGGGGGACTGTTTGGTCAGGGAGTTGTAAATGGAAAGAAATACCACAATTTCCCTATGAGCACGATGTTACGGGGAATGTTGAAAAGACATCTGTCAAAACATTCATTTCAACATAATACACATGACCTAGTTGGTATCGTTGTCGACTACCACGTGGTTGCCCGGGTTCACGTTCTGGCCGATGGCCTCGTCTGTGATATAAAAAAATCTCACCCCAGTTGTCAGTTAGCGTTTACCGGACACAAATGAATTGTCTGTCCTTTCAACATAACTTGCCTCGTGTGAGGGGGCCTTAAGACTAAAAATATCGCGGTGGAAAGAGATAGAAAGTTGCTGATTTTGCCTGTGTATATTTTGAATGCAAAACTTTGTGTGGTGATGATTCGATTGCAGATGAATGACTTTAAAAAATGTTAGAATGCACAGCTACAGCGCAAGCAGTCCGGGATGAGGTGATGAAGAAATAATCGATTCAGTGCGTTTCTCTTAACCTCGTTCTGAGTGCTATGTTAAAAAAAGATAGATATAATGCCAGTGATGGCAGGGGAAAAGATCAGTCCTCCAAGACAGGTAAACAGGCAAATACATGGCACCTCCCTTCCTTCACATGGAAACGCTTTTTGGTGGAGTCTACAGGTCCACTGCACTGCAGCACGTCTTTCTGAGAAATCTTGAGCGGCATTCTCCGCCTGATGAGGGGCCACTTACGATGCTGTAAAGTTAGTGTTTGACAAAAGTGGCTGCAATGCACGAGTCGAAGATTCAGTAAGTAGGATTCATCTAGTTGGACATGCCGTCATGTCCACCCTCACAAGGCAGTTTGACCGGCATGAAGTGGCAGCCGCTAAACTCAACCTTATCTTCCCTTTCTCCAAGGTCACGGCAGCAAACTGGGGTCACGCCATCGGTGTGGAGGTGAAGGCCACGGTGGATGGCCTTATTGACAGGGACACTTCCAGGGAGGTCATAGTGCAGGTCAAGATCGTAGGCAAGGTCACACAAACCGTGCACCTGCAGACCATCAAGGTAAGATTCTGTCTTCCCCCTCACGGCATGAATAGTTTTAACGTTTTAAAGTCACTGAAGATCCAGCTGTACTCACGCTTTGCAAAGTTCTGATTTGGACACACGACACGTTGAAAGACAGGCTGCAGACTTTTAACACAGCAGTTTCTCATGCAGTACAAATTGCAGTGTTTGCCCACCCAGACGGCAACACAGAACAGCGTAGCAATGATCGTAGGATTGCAAAACAGGAGGAACTTCGTGCATACATGCACATGCACGTGTTTTGCTTGTAAACGGAAGTCTTATTTTTAGACTTCTTGCAAATTTGCAAAGCAGCCTTTCTGACACTGAGAACGAAGTAAAAAAACGTTGCATGATTTCTGTCGAAATAATAACGTATGTCCTCTGTTCTTCGTGGATGATTGCAGCTCCTTAGCTGTCACAAAGTCTACTTGCTGAAGCAACAATGGACATTATCAGCTTAAAACGATGTATTTCGATCCGAGTTACGAAAAATATTTCCCTGCACTGCCTGAAATGTTTTGTTGTTTAAAGCACATGAAGTGATCAAATAGTGTCCTGTAGATGAAGTGGGATTGACACGTTCGAGTCTAGCACTGGTCAGCGTTGGAACCATCCAGTGGAGGCGGGATGTCATCAGCTGGTTTCTTCCATCCCACAGGTGACAGCGAAGAATCAGGACAAATCCTCGACCTGCTCTTCCATCAATGACCCACACATCACGACCTTTGACCACGTGTGAGTGACGCCGAAACGTCAGGAGTCGTGCAATCTCTGTCTTGCATGTCGTCACTGTAACTGTAAGGCTTGACGTAACGCAACATGATTTCTGTGGAGACACAAAGTACACACAGTCAACGTGTCACCCTTGCCGAGGGCATAATCAGGGCCAATTACTTACATGTAATATACAATGCGGGATCCCAGCGTCGGGTGTCATTCAAATTGTTTACTTCCTTCGCTGTCACTTTCCACTTAAGCAGAAAAATGACAAATCTGGCCCACCAAAAAAGTCTACGCCACAGCTACGTAATTGACACAGTGGTCAGGAACATTTGTGCAAAGTGTATGAACAGATGTGAATTCAACATTGCATGATGTAGGGTACATTATCGTAATTACAGTATTGAGACAACCGCCTACTTCCTCTCAGTGCTCGATGACTGTCACTTTGCAGTCGCTACGACAACTTCCTGGAGGGCGAGTTCGTGCTGTACCGTCACAAGACGCTGCCATACGAGGTGAGTGAGGAACTTAATAGGTAGCTTTAGAATACCCTGTTGTGGCATTTTCGTTACTCAGAGTGACGACGTCAGTTCTTGCATATTGAATCTGCTTACGGTTGGCGTGAGAGAACGACTGCATTTGTAACAGTAGCCTCGGCATTCAGTTGGTCACTTGTCAACGAAATGACGGCGTGGTGTTGCGACACGAAATTGTGTGTGACCTTTTGACAACTTCATCGATAATAAGCAAGGTCACTGTTCGTCAAGTGCGGAGTTTGGCATGCCTGAACAATCGACCAAACTGGCAATGCTCTGGCTTCATATGATTATTCATATGACTCTAGTTTTATTTGTCCCAGGCATGAAGAAACGTAGACTTCTATCTGCAGATCTAACAGCGTCTCCGCAATCCAAGTGATACAGCTTGCAGGGGCAGCTGTTCAGATCATCCTCGGCCACAGTGCAGTAGAAATGGTCAATTTGACGAACGTGTCCTCTATATAAGAGTTGGTAACGAATAGCTCAGAGTGATCTCAGTTTAAATCAATAACTCCCGTTTTAAACATTCTCGCCTCCAACTTTCATGCTCTAAGTCCAGCCTCGACAATCCCCTGTCTGCCTCTGTGCACACAGGTGCATGCGCGCTACCAGCCGTGCAGTAGCAAGCGAGGCTACACCCCCACCTGCAACTGTGCAGTAGCCGTGCGGTCAGGGGATGACGTCATCACTCTTAGTGCGTGCGGGTCCCAGGCCCAGGAGAGCGTGTGGGAACGGCTGTTCCAGCACCATGGCCACCACGGTGACAACCAAGGTCACTCCAGCACCGCCCCCATCACTGTCCAGCTGTACAAGAACGGAGACTTGACCCCCGGTACTGCCGTCAGACGCGTAGGCTGTGGCCAGAAATACGAGGTGCGTTGTATTATAGCAACTTTCAGTGGAATTGTCTCTATTTGTTTGTCTTCTACATAGATTGTAGCCAGAAATACGAGGTGTGTTGTTTTATAGCAACTTTCAGTGGAAACGTCTATATTTGTTTGTCTTCAACATAGACGGTGGTCAGAAATACGAGGTGCGTACATCAAAAGTATACGTTCATGCCTTCGTGTTTTCTACATCGATGTGGCCCTAAATTGGAGGCAAGGAGGAAAGCAGACTTGAACTGATATTTCAGAACCAAATGCTTTCGTTCGTGTCTCTGTGTCTTCCACTTGATTTGCATAACTTATAAGATCATAAAATGGTGTAACTAAAGAATCTCTCTCTCTCTCTCTCTCTCTCTCTCTCTCTCTCTCTCTCTCTCTCTCTCTCTCTCCCCCTCTCTCTCTCGTGAAAAAATATCGAGATAAAAGATAGAAGAATAAGAAAATGAATTTGAGGATTAGTGAGAGCTTTTATGACTTTCATTTTTACGGCACTAAAAGACAACGATAGAAATGAACTACTTTTGCCAAACGGCGTGAACTTAATTTAATACACGCAAAACCTCACGTGCTAATGAAGTCCACACGCCGTGAGTGTAAAGCAACTCACTTCATTCGCTGCACGGAGACGTACGAAGATGGCGGACAGTCTTGCTGCTCTCTGCAGGTGCACCTGCCTACGGGCGCCGTGGTGACCGTCATGGCCAGCTTCAGGACCTTCATCAACGTCTGGGTCAAGGCCACCGCCGTCGACTTCGGGCAGACAGAAGGTCAGTCGATTTTGCTCTGTTTTCAATGAACAAGCGATTGGCCGGGCAAAGGGGCAGAAGACTCGCTTTATTTTAGAATGCAAGTGGCAGAAAAGGTTATGCTCAGAACCAGTATTCTACTCGTCTCTCAGACTGACAACGGGCATGCCAGTGATTAGCATGATTCGAGTGGTGACAATTTATGCGAGGCATGAAGATCACTGCTGTTATCGACCACTAGGGGTGCACGTCTGAGTGAGCAGCTGCAGGCTTTCACTGTAAACTATCTGTACAGTGTCGTCTGTGCAGATCAGGAGTGGGCTTCCACTGTAAACTGCCTGTACTCATGTCCCTCTGTGCAGATCTGGAGTGGGCTTCCACTGTAAACTGCCTGTACTCATGTACTCTGTTCAGATCAGGAGTGGGCTTCCACTGTAAACTGCCTGTACTCATGTCCCTCTGTGCAGATCAGCAGTGGGCTTCCACTGTAAACTACCTGTACTCATGTCCCTCTGTGCAGATCAGCAGCAGGCTTCCACTGTAAACTGCCTGTACTCATGTACTCTGTTCAGATCAGCAGTGGGCTTCCACTGTAAACTACCTGTACTCATGTCCCTCTGTGCAGATCAGCAGCAGGCTTCCACTGTAAACTGCCTGTACACGTGTCCCTCTGTGCAGATCTGGAGTGGGCTTCCACTGTAAACTGCCTGTACTCATGTACTCTGTTCAGATCTGGAGTAGGCTTCCACTGTAAACTGCCTGTACACGTGTCCCTCTGTGCAGATCTGGAGTGGGCTTCCACTGTAAACTACCTGTACTCATGTCCTCTGTGCAGATCAGGAGTGGGCTTCCACTGTAAACTGCCTGTACACATGTCCTCTGAGCAGATCAGGAGTGGGCTTCCACTGTAAACTGCCTGTACACATGTCCCTCTGTGCAGATCAGGAGTGGGCTTCCACTGTAAACTGCCTGTACACATGTCCTCTGAGCAGGTCAGGAGTGGGCTTCCACTGTAAACTGCCTGTACACATGTCCTCTGAGCAGATCAGAAGTGGGCTCAGTTGATTGGCCTTGGACAAGCGCAGGTCACGCCAAGAACTTTCTCACTGTAACTGGTTCTCCTGGCGTGTCCTGCCCACTCTCGCCCCTGCCTGCGTGGTCAGGGAGGAGAGCAGGCGAAAGATCACGATACTTATGTGCTTGGAAATGCTCTTTACAAGCTTACCATACGACAATCCTGGAATCGACACACAACGGAACTATGATCATTTAAACTTTTAATGCAGTTAAAATACAAATGGCGCAATTTAAACTTTCAACGCAGCTATAATACAAATGGCACACTTTAAACTTTCAATGCAGTGAAAATACAAATGGTACATTTTAACTTTGAATGCAATTAGGAGACAAATGGCACACTTTAAACTTTCATTGCAGTTAAAATACAAATGGTACACTTTAAACTTTCAATGCAATTAGAACACAAAAGACACACTTTAAACTTGCAATGCAGTTAACATACAAATGACACACTTTAAACTTTCAATGCAATTAGAATACAAATGGCACACTTTAAACTTTCAATGCAGTTATAATACAAATGGCACACTTTAAACTTTCAATGCAGTGAAAATACAAATGGCACACTTTAAACTTTCAATGCAGTGAAAATACATATGGCACACTTTAAACTTGCAATGCAGTTAGAATACAAATGGCACACTTTAAACTTGCAATGCAGTGAAAATACAAATGGCACAATTTAAACTTGTAATGCAGTGAAAATACAAATGGNNNGGCACATTAAACTTGCATGCAGTAAAAGTACACATGGCACACTTTAAAACTGCAATGCAGTGAAAGTACAAATGGCACACTTAAATTTCAATGCAGTGAAAGTACACATGGCACACTGAAAACTTTCAATGCAGTGGAAAGTACAAATGGCACACTTTAAACTTGCAATGCAGTGAAAGTACACAGGCACACTGTAAACTTGCATGCAGTAAAATACCATGGCACACTTTAAACTTGCAATGCAGTGAAATCACAATGGCACACTGAAAACTTGCAATGCAGTGAAAGTACAAATGGCACACTTTTAAACTTGCAATGCAGTGAAAAGTACAAATGGCACACTTTAAACTTGCAATGCAGTGAAAAGTACACATGGAACACTTTAAACTTGCTTTGCAGTGAAAGTACACATGCACACTGAAACTTGCAATGCAGTGAAAGTACAAATGGCACACTTTAAACTTGCAATGCAGTGAAAATACAAATGGCACACTTTAAACTTTCAATGCAGTGAAAATACAAATGGCACACTTTAATCTTGCAATGCAGTGAAATCAATGGCACACTTAAACTTGCAATGCAGTGAAAGTACAAATGGCACACTGTAAACTTGCAATGCAGTGAAAGTACAAATGGCACACTTTAAACTTGCAATGCAGTGAAAGTACAATGGCACCTAAAACTTGCAATGCAGTGAAATACACATGGCACACTGAAAACTTGCAATGCAGTGAGAAGTACACATGGCACACTTGAAAACTTGCAATGCAGTGAAAGTACACATGGCACACTGTAAACTTGCAATGCAGTGAAAGTACACATGGCACACTTTAAACTTGCAATGCAGTGAAAGTACACATGGCACACTTTAAACTTGCAATGCAGTGAAAGTACAAATGGCACACTTTAAACTTGCAATGCAGTGAAAGTACACAATGGCACACTTTAAACTTGCAATGCAGTGAAAGTACACATGGCACACTTTAAACTTGCAATGCAATGAAAGTACACATGGCTGACTTTAAACTTGCAATGCAGTGAAAGTACACATGGCACACTTTAAACTTGCAATGCAGTGAAAGTACAAATGGCACACTTTAAACTTGCAATGCAGTGAAAGTACACATGGCACACTTTAAACTTGCAATGCAGTGAAAGTACACATGGCACACTTTAAACTTGCAATGCAGTGAAAGTACACATGGCACACTGAAAACTTTCAATGCAGTGAAAATACACATGGCACACTTTAAACTTGCAATGCAATGAAAGTACACATGGCACACTTTAAACTTGCAATGCAGTGAAAGTACAAATGGCACACTTTAAACTTGCAATGCAGTGAAAGTACACATGGCACACTTTAAACTTGCAATGCAGTGAAAGTACACATGGCACACTTTAAACTTGCAATGCAGTGAAAGTACACATGGCACACTGAAAACTTGCAATGCAGTGAAAGTACACATGGCACACTGAAAACTTGCAATGCAGTGAAAGTACAAATGGCACACTGAAAACTTGCAATGCAGTGAAAATACAAATGGCACACTTTAAACTTGCAATGCAGTGAAAGTACAAATGGCACACTTTAAACTTGCAATGCAGTGAAAGTACAAATGGCACACTGAAAACTTTCAATGCAGTGAAAGTACAAAGGGCACACTGAAAACTTGCAATGCAGTGAAAGTACAAATGGCACACTTTAAACTTTCAATGCAGTGAAAGTACAAATGGAGCACTTTAAACTTGCAATGCAGTGAAAGTACAAATGGAGCACTTTAAACTTGCAATGGAGTGAAAGTACAAATGGCACACTGAAAACTTGCAATGCAGTGAAAATACACATGGCACACTGAAAACTTGCAATGCCGTGAAAATACAAATGGCACACTTTAAACTTGCAATGCAGTGAAAGTACAAATGGCACACTGAAAACTTGCAATGCAGTGAAAGTACAAATGGCACACTTTAAACTTTCAATGCAGTGAAAGTACAAATGGCACACTTTAAACTTTCAATGCAGTGAAAATACAAATGGCACACTTTAAACTTGCAATGCAGTGAAAGTACAAATGGCACACTTTAAACTTGCAATGCAGTGAAAGTACAAATGGCACACTTTAAACTTGCAATGCAGTGAAAATACAAATGGCACACTGAAAACTTGCAATGCAGTGAAAGTACAAATGGCACACTTTAAACTTGCAATGCAGTGAAAGTACAAATGGCACACTTTAAACTTGCAATGCAGTGAAAGTACAAATGGCACACTGAAAACTTGCAATGCAGTGAAAATACACATGGCACACTTTAAACTTGCAATGCAGTGAAAATACACATGGCACACTTTAAACTTGCAATGCAGTGAAAGTACAAATGGCACACTGAAAACTTGCAATGCAGTGAAAGTACAAATGGCACACTTTAAACTTGCAATGCAGTGAAAATACACATGGCACACTTTAAACTTGCAATGCAGTGAAAGTACAAATGGCACACTTTAAACTTGCAATGCAGTGAAAATACAAATGGCACACTTTAAAGTTTTAATGCAGTGAAAGTACAAATGGCACACTTTAAACTTGCAATGCAGTGAAAATACAAATGGCACACTGAAAACTTGCAATGCAGTGAACATACAAATGGCACACTTTAAACTTGCAATGCAGTGAAAATACACATGGCACACTTTAAACTTGCAATGCAGTGAAAATACAAATGGCACACTTTAAACTTGCAATGCAGTGAAAATACAAATGGAGCACTTTGATGTTTTAGTGTAGTGAAAGTACAAATGGCACACTTTAAACTTGCAATGCAGTGAAAATACAAATGGCACAATGAAAACTTGCAATGCAGTGAACATACAAATGGCACACTTTAAACTTGCAATGCAGTGAAAGTACAAATGGCACACTTTAAACTTGCAATGCAGTGAAAGTACAAATGGCACACTGAAAACTTGCAATGCAGTGAAAGTACAAATGGCACACTTTAAACTTGCAATGCAGTGAAAGTACACATGGCACACTTTAAACTTTCAATGCAGTGAAAATACACATGGCACACTTTAAACTTGCAATGCAGTGAAAATACAAATGGCACAATGAAAACTTGCAATGCAGTGAACATACAAATGGCACACTGAAAACTTGCAATGCAGTGAAAATACACATGGCACACTTTAAACTTGCAATGCAGTGAAAGTACACATGGCACACTTTAAACTTGCAATGCAGTGAAAATACACATGGCACACTTTAAACTTGCAATGCAGTGAAAATACACATGGCACACTTTAAACTTGCAATGCAGTGAAAGTACACATGGCACACTTTAAACTTGCAATGCAGTGAAAGTACACATGGCACACTTTAAACTTGCAATGCAGTGAAAATACACATGGCACACTTTAAACTTGCAATGCAGTGAAAGTACACATGGCACACTTTAAACTTGCAATGCAGTGAAAATACACATGGCACACTTTAAACTTGCAATGCAGTGAAATACACATGGCACACTTTAAACTTGCAATGCAGTGAACATACAAATGGCACACTTTAAACTTGCAATGCAGTGAAAATACAAATGGCACACTGAAAACTTTCAATGCAGTGAAAGTACAAATGGCACACTTTAAACTTGCAATGCAGTGAAAGTACAAATGGCACACTTTAAACTTGCAATGCAGTGAAAGTACACATGGCACACTGAAAACTTTCAATGCAGTGAAAGTACACATGGCACACTGAAAACTTGCAATGCAGTGAAAGTACACATGGCACACTTTAAACTTGCAATGCAGTGAAAATACACATGGCACACTTTAAACTTGCAATGCAGTGAAAGTACACATGGCACACTTTAAACTTGCAATGCAGTGAACATACAAATGGCACACTTTAAACTTGCAATGCAGTGAAAATACAAATGGCACACTGAAAACTTTCAATGCAGTGAAAGTACAAATGGCACACTTTAAACTTGCAATGCAGTGAAAGTACAAATGGCACACTTTAAACTTGCAATGCAGTGAAAGTACACATGGCACACTGAAAACTTTCAATGCAGTGAAAGTACACATGGCACACTGAAAACTTGCAATGCAGTGAAAGTACACATGGCACACTTTAAACTTGCAATGCAGTGAAAGTACACATGGCACACTTTAAACTTGCAATGCAGTGAAAGTACAAATGGCACACTGAAAACTTGCAATGCAGTGAAAGTACAAATGGAGCACTTTAAACTTGCAATGCAGTGAAAGTACAAATGGCACACTGAAAACTTTCAATGCAGTGAAAGTACAAATGGCACACTTTAAACTTGCAATGCAGTGAAAATACAAATGGAGCACTTTGATGTTTTAGTGTAGTGAAAGTACAAATGGCACACTTTAAACTTGCAATGCAGTGAAAATACAAATGGCACACTTTAAACTTTCAATGCAGTGAAAATACAAATGGCACACTGAAAACTTGCAATGCAGTGAAAGTACAAATGACACACTGAAAACTTGCAATGCAGTGAAAATACACATGGCACACTTTAAACTTGCAATGCAGTGAAAGTACACATGGCACACTTTAAACTTGCAATGCAGTGAAAATACACATGGCACACTGAAAACTTGCAATGCAGTGAAAATACACATGGCACACTGAAAACTTGCAATGCAGTGAAAGTACAAATGGCACACTGAAAACTTTCAATGCAGTGAAAGTACAAAGGGCACACTGAAAACTTGCAATGCAGTGAAAATACACATGGCACACTGAAAACTTTCAATGCAGTGAAAGTACACATGGCACACTGAAAACTTTCAATGCAGTGAAAGTACAAATGGCACACTGAAAACTTGCAATGCAGTGAAAGTACAAATGGCACACTTTAAACTTGCAATGCAGTGAAAGTACACATGGCACACTTTAAACTTGCAATGCAGTGAAAGTACAAATGGCACACTGAAAACTTGCAATGCAGTGAAAGTACAAATGGCACACTTTAAACTTGCAATGCAGTGAAAGTACAAATGGCACACTTTAAACTTGCAATGCAGTGAAAGTACAAATGGCACACTGAAAACTTGCAATGCAGTGAAAGTACAAATGGCACACTTTAAACTTGCAATGCAGTGAAAGTACAAATGGCACACTTTAAACTTGCAATGCAGTGAAAGTACAAATGGCACACTTTAAACTTGCAATGCAGTGAAAGTACAAATGGCACACTGAAAACTTGCAATGCAGTGAAAGTACAAATGGCACACTTTAAACTTGCAATGCAGGGAAAGTACAAATGGCACACTTTAAACTTGCAATGCAGTGAAAGTACAAATGGCACACTTTAAACTTGCAATGCAGTGAAAATACACATGGCACACTTTAAACTTTCAATGCAGTGAAAATACAAATGGAGCACTTTGATGTTTTAGTGTAGTGAAAGTACAAATGGCACACTTTAAACTTGCAATGCAGTGAAAATACAAATGGCACACTGAAAACTTGCAATGCAGTGAAAGTACACATGGCACACTTTAAACTTGCAATGCAGTGAAAGTACAAATGGCACACTGAAAACTTGCAATGCAGTGAAAGTACACATGGCACACTTTAAACTTGCAATGCAGTGAAAATACACATGGCACACTTTAAACTTGCAATGCAGTGAAAGTACAAATGGCACACTGAAAACTTTCAATGCAGTGAAAGTACAAATGGCACACTTTAAACTTGCAATGCAGTGAAAATACACATGGCACACTTTAAACTTTCAATGCAGTGAAAGTACAAATGGCACACTTTAAACTTGCAATGCAGTGAAAATACACATGGCACACTTTAAAGTTTTAGTGTAGTGAAAGTACAAATGGCACACTTTAAACTTGCAATGCAGTGAAAATACAAATGGCACAATGAAAACTTGCAATGCAGTGAACATACAAATGGCACACTTTAAACTTGCAATGCAGTGAAAATACACATGGCACACTTTAAACTTGCAATGCAGTGAAAGTACAAATGGCACACTGAAAACTTGCAATGCAGTGAAAGTACAAATGGCACACTTTAAACTTGCAATGCAGTGAAAGTACACATGGCACACTTTAAACTTGCAATGCAGTGAAAGTACACATGGCACACTTTAAACTTGCAATGCAGTGAAAATACACATGGCACACTTTAAACTTGCAATGCAGTGAAAATACAAATGGCACACTTTAAACTTTCAATGCAGTTAGAATACAAATGGCACACTTTAAACTTTCAATGCAGTTAAAATACAAATGGCACACTTTAAACTTTCAATGCAGTGAAAATACATATGGCACACTTTAAACTGTCAATGCAGTTAGAATACAAATGGCACACCGAAACTTTGTCGCTGAAGCCGACAGCAAGGGCTATGTCAATGTGCTCCAGGTCTGTGTGGGATCTTTGACGGTCAGTCCGGCAACGACCTAACGGACAGTGCTGGAAATGTGGCCCGCTTTTCCAAACGACCCGACTCCTTCTCCTCCTCCTGGAAGTAAGCGTCCACCCCGTCTTCTCTCCCGCCATCTGTCTGTCTCTGTATCTCGCATCATACATGTATTTGCCTCCCCTACCCTCTTTTCTCTCTCTCTCTCTCTCTCTCTCTCTCTCTCTCTCTCTCTCTCTCTCTCTCTCTCTCTCTCTCTCTCTCTTTCTCTCTCTCTCTCTCTCTCTCTCTCTCTCTCTCTCTCTCTCTCTCTCTCTCTCTCTCTCTCTTTCTCTCTCTGTGTGTCTCTTACATAGCCGTCCCCTTGATTTTCTTAATTTAGGGGTGTGATATAAATTTTCTTCCTGGATTCGGAACGGCTATCAACCTTGATGATTCACTTGTCTCAACATTTGTTTACATGCCTCATGCCATGCACAAATCACCAGCAAACAAAGGTTACCCTGAACAGAACTATTTCTTTAATGTATAATAAAGGTATTCAAGATAAACAAAGTAAGTGTACCGATACTAATGGCTAATAAACATGCCGGTTTTCAAGGATTAAACACAATGAATTAATTGATTGATTTTTTCATATGGTTGCAACCACAAAATAAAGAAAAGATCAGTCGTTGAAGTTTCACTTCCTATTAATGTTCACCATAGGGAGAGGGGTTCATTCGGAAAAGTTCAGTTCCTTTGTCCAAAGTTCATTTCACATACACAGGGGACTGAGGACAGACACACAGAGAGAGAGAGAGAGAGAGAGAGAGAGAGAGAGAGAGAGAGAGAGAGAGAGAGTTACAGAAATAAAATCCTGCGTGGGTGGTGCCTGATACATGTAGTGTGGAGAGTTGACCCCCCTCGGGGGGGGGGGGAGGACTGCAGGTGGTCAGCCGAAATTAATGAAATGAAGAGAGACAGAGAAAAAGACTTGACAATGAAACAATAGGAGAGAGGGAGACTAATTTGAGGAAGGAGAGGACAAGGAAGGGGCCAGTGTGATAAGATACCCATGAGAAACTCTTGCTATCAGAGATTCCCAGGGCTTCAATGGACGGCTGCTGACAGTCTGTGATACCAAGGGACGGTGGAGTATAGGAAAATAAAAAGTGAGTGTTATGCTGAAAAGTACTTGTTTAGTATAGACAGAAGGGTGTTCAGGGATGTATTTATCAGATTTCGAATGGGCATTACAGAGTTGTACATCCATAAACTTAGATACACAAAAGAAGCTCATGTAATTCTTTGTCCATTATGTAGAGAGGAAGATGAAGACGAACACCACTTTTTATTTGTTTGTCCTGCTCTGCAGGACCTACGTGAACATTATTTATCTATTCACGTAGAAAAAGGTTGTCAAAATCCTGAAAAGACTATTCTGAGTAATGACAGCGAGACAATATTAAGAGCTACTAGTATTTACTTGTATAAAGCTTTTCAACGAAGATCTTACGCTGTAACTCTACCCGAAAGCAACGATTTTTATTTTGATTAACGTTGGTATAGCATGTTGCAGTTCACCGTCATAGATATCCACCAGATGTGAAGGTGTATGATATATGTATTCCATTGAAATAGGCCGGTGGCCTCTTCAATAAACCATTCGTTCGTTCGTTCGTTCGTTCTCTCTCTCTCTCTCTCTCTCTCTCTCTCTCCGAATGCAGAACCCCCAGTAAAGAAATGTGAATAATTCATCAGAAAAGGTTCGATATAACGTTGCATACATTTTCTGGTGGTGTGCAAAATGCTGAGTTTGGGCGAAATGAAATGACGCACTTGCTGCGGTCGCGCTACAGGCGTACCGACATGAACATCTACGCCATTGCAACAGACGCCACGATGCTTGGTTTCCAGGGCAACAAACAGCATCTTCCAAGGCGTGGCTGCGGCCTCCCTGGTTGCCTCCCCTGTCGTGACGTACTGCAGCTGTGTAGAGGGCGCTGGTGCCTACTGCAGCCCCGGGCTTGACATCTTCCGGTGTGACGTCACCACCACCGACAGTACGTTGCGCAGATTGGACTAAAGGAAGGCAGTGGTACCAGTAGTTGATCATGGAGGAACCCCCGCCCCTACCCTCTACCCCCGCCCCTACCCTCTACCCCCGCCCCTACCCGCTACCCCCGCCCCTACTCTCTACCCCCGCCCCTACCCTCTACCACCGCCCTTACCCTCTACCCCCGCCCCTACCCTCTACCCCCGCCCCTACCCTCTACCCCCGCCCCTACCCTCTACCCCCGTCCCTACTCTCGACCCCCGCCCCTACCCTCTACCCTCGCCCCTACCCTCTACCCCCGCCCCTACCCTCTACCCCCGCCCCTACCCTCTACCCCCGCCCCTACCCTCTACCCCCGCCCCTTACCCTCTACCCCCGCCCCTACCCTCTACCCCCGCCCCTACCCTCTACCCCCGCCCCTACCCTCCCCTCTACCCCCGCCCCTACCCTCTACCCCGCCCCTACCCTCTACCCCCGCCCTTACCCTCTACCCCCGCCCCTACCCTCTACCCCCGCTTCTACCCTCTACCCCCGCCCCTACCCTCTACCCCCACTTCTACCCTCTACCCCGCCCCTACCCTCTACCCCCGCTTCTACCCTCTACCCCCGCCCCTACCCTCTACCCCCGCTTCTACCCTCTACCCCCGCCCCTACCCTCTACCCCGCCCTTACCCTCTACCTTCGCCCCTACCCTCTACCGCCGCCCCTACCCTGTACCCCCGCCCCTACCCTCTACATCCACCCCTCCCCCCAGCCCAAAGAAAGCGCGGGTAAGGATGTCCAGTAGGCTCCCATGCCCAGTGGTGTAGCCGTGTGGAGGTGATGGAGACCTTACAAATGTCACAGTGGTGTAGCCGTGTGGAGGTGATGGAGACCTTACAAATGTCACAGTGGTGTAGCCGTGTGGAGGTGATGGAGACCTTACAAATGTCACAGTGGTGTAGCCGTGTGGAGGTGATGGCGACCTTACAAATGTCACAGTGGTGTAGCCGTGTGGAGGTGATGGAGACCTTACAAATGTCACAGTGGTGTAGCTGTGTGGAGGTGAAGGAGACCTTACAAATGTCACAGTGGTGTAGCCGTGTGGAGGTGATGGCGACCTTACAAATGTCACAGTGGTGTAGCCGTGTGGAGGTGATGGAGACCTTACAAATGTCACAGTGGTGTAGCTGTGTGGAGGTGAAGGAGACCTTACAAATGTCACAGTGGTGTAGTAGTGTGGAGGTGATGGCGACCTTACAAATGTCACAGTGGTGTAGCCGTGTGGAGGTGATGGCGACCTTACAAATGTCACAGTGGTGTAGCCGTGTGGAGGTGATGGAGACCTTACAAATGTCACAGTGGTGTAGCCGTGTGGAGGTGATGGCGACCTTACAAATGTCACAGTGGTGTAGCCGTGTGGAGGTGAAGGAGACCTTACAA
The DNA here is from genome assembly GCA_034096865.1 of Theodoxus fluviatilis. Taxonomy (NCBI): domain Eukaryota; kingdom Metazoa; phylum Mollusca; class Gastropoda; order Cycloneritida; family Neritidae; genus Theodoxus; species Theodoxus fluviatilis. Next base: position 27,161 of record JAWQFJ010030806.1, on the reverse strand, counting down.
ATGTCACAGTGGTGTAGCCGTGTGGAGGTGATGGCGACCTTACAAATGTCACAGTGGTGTAGCCGTGTGGAGGTGAAGGAGACCTTACAAATGTCACAGTGGTGTAGCCGTGTGGAGGTGATGGAGACCTTACAAATGTCACAGTGGTGTAGCCGTGTGGAGGTGATGGAGACCTTACAAATGTCACAGTGGTGTAGCCGTGTGGAGGTGATGGAGACCTTACAAATGTCACACCTGTCAGAATCCGGACATCCAAGAAGATCAGCGCGCTTTGCGCACTGCCAAAAGTGGCGTGTGATTCTTGCGTTTGGAGAGGCAACTCATGACAGCAAGTCCGACCATAGGTATACTTTTCTAAGAAGATGTGGCATTGAGACGGGCCGTTACGTAGGTCGGTCTTGCTGTCACCACTTGCCTCTCCAAGTGATATATCGGACCGATTCCGGCATCCCCGCACTTTTACCACAGTTCTTGCCTTTGGCGTGAAAGTCTGCCGCGAAATAGACTCCTTGCGTGAACACTCGGTGGCCTCCAGGTGATTGTCAATGCTTTGGTTTCTTTCGCTCACAGAGGACGACATCACGGCTACTGTGGTCAGGCAGGCCAAGGCAGCCCACGTGACTCTCCTTCGCGTCCGACGTCAGGTCCAGACTGCCACCCCCACCGTCCCTCTCCAGGTAGTGACGTCATCACCCCCTTCCCTCGTCCCCTCCACCCACTCTCAAGTACACGTCCATCGAAACACAGCATTCAAATAAAAACACGCACGCTCACATTATACACACATGTACGCTTACCCATGTGCAGGAAAGTGTGAATGAATACATACACACATATAAACAAGCATTCATACACGCTTGCACGCACTCATTCACGCATACAAACGCAAACATTCGCACAACCATTTATTCACACTCACTAATATAAATGTATACTCTGTGCAATTTCAATTGAATCAAAACGTATTTAAGACCCATTGTTTATTTTTGTTCTTTGATGGCCTCACTCTTACTCATTCTGACTAATTCGTCTTCCTTCAGCAGGAGACAGACATTCCGGAAGTGACATCATTCACGAATGAGACTGCGCATGCGTACTGCGAGGAGTACCTGCACAACAGCAGCAGCGTGCAGGAGTGCCAGGGTCTGGTCTCCAACGACAGCGTCACGGCCAGTCTGCAGGAGTGCGCCTTCGACCTGGAGGTACCAGCAACAACGACAACAACAATGACGACGACGACAAGAATAATAACGTAGTTGACATTGTCGACTGGTACGATGAAAACGACGACGACGACCACGGCAGTAGCAACAGTCACGCTAAGTTTATCATCGACTGGTTTACTTTCTTCTCTTGTAAGATGAGGCTGCTTTGGTGTATTATGCAGCGGTTATTGGACGCGATGAGAAAGAAACAAGCCTGCCCATCCTCTCTGTACGTCCTGGTTCAGCATTGCATATTGCATGCTCCTCATTCATACATTTGTCGATATTGTGTGTGTGTGTCCGCCGGTTGGAGAGACAACTGCTGCCGTAATACATTTGTGTTGAAAGTTGAATGAAGTTTTTCGGCTTATCAGCCTTGATAGGCTATAAAAGCCCATCGATCACGTAAATCACTACAGCTAGTTATAATTCTAAAAAGTCAAGCCTCGATTTACTTAGTTATTCGCCTTTTGCGAATCGCGTAGGGAAACATGGTGGGTCTATTCTGACCCCCAACCCACAGGGGGATGCTGATGAGAGTTTGTGTGTGTGCGTGTGTGTGTGTGTGTGTGTGTGTGTGTGTGTGTGTGTGTGTGCGCGTGATGCACAGCAGATCAAGGAGCGACAAAAAAGCGAGGGCATGCCTTCAACTTGGGATCCTTTGCCGAGAAGGTGGGGCGCCCTGCCCTTGGTGTCCGACGACCTGTAACTGGGCTGCACAGTGCTGCATGCATGCCTTTTATGCCAGGGCGCTTAACTCTCGTTTCTTTCCCCAACCAGGAGTAAAAAGGTTGCCTGTGATGGCAGCAAAGGCATGCCGTAGATCTGTTCACCGTTGCCATGGCTGTGAGCTGGCACTGTGGCGGAGTGTTTATCAGGAGGTAAAGACGATGCTGGTCCCTGACGTGTCGTACGTCTCGTCTGCCCGCACGTTGTCCCGTCCTCAGTCCCGGTTGAATTTGAGTCAGTGTGTCTGTTGATCAAGGGCCAGTGTTCAGAACAGTGTGTGACGAAGATACGGGTCGAATATGTAAACTGACATGGGATGTAGATACGACTGGAAAAGTACCAATAACTGAGAGGGCGGGTACGAGTGAACGACGTGTGGAGACAGCGTATGTTGGAGTTCGAGATGACTTGAGGCCTATGTGGTAGGGAGGCCTGCACGTCAGGGTTCTGTGAGTACCTCTGCCTGTGCTGACAGGCCACTGGGGAGCCAGCCTTCGCGCGCTCACACGTGGACAACATCCTGGCTCTGTGCGTTGACAAGGCCGAGCGTGACGTCACACTGTGGGGAGACAACTCCACCGCCCCGCCGCCAGAGGTCATGGCTGTTACCGTTTTGTGCGAGGAGGATTGTGGGAGTCACGGCGAGTGCATCAAAGGTCAGGGTCATCTATTGTTGCAAGGAAAATGGCATTGGAGATGTTTGGAACCGTGGTGATGAATTAAGATTAGAGCCAAGCACACTAGCGGTTAATGATTTCATGGACATTTCTGTCATACTTCAACTCCATTCTGATCAAGCCTTTATCAGTTTGACCTTTTTTCTGCCACTAGATAGAGAAAAATAAGAAAATGTATGTGAACCACGTGCTGCTAAACCTGGAGGAAAGCAAATGACCCTTATCGTCTCCCAGATGGAAACACATTAAGTTGCAGAAAAACCCTAAACGGTACATGCACGTCTCACCAGCTTCAGATGAAATGACCGTAACTCCATTGACGCTGAGAAAGGGACATTACAAACAATTAAAGAGTTTCGTAATTAGGACGGAAGGATAGCAGCTGCTGCGCACAGTCACAGAACTCACTCAGGAGCAGATATTCTCCCTTGCCTCCACTGCATGGAAACAGCTACGCTAGCTCTTCCTTGCTTCCACTGTATTGAGAGACAACTATGCTCCCTTGCTTCCACTGTATTGAGAGACAGCTACGCCAGCTCTTCCTTGCTTCCACTGTATTGAGAGACAACTATGCTCCCTTGCGTCCACTGCATTGAGAGACAGCTATGCCCCCTTGCTTCCACTGTATTGAGAGACAACTATGCCCCCTTGCGTCCACTGTATTGAGAGACAGCTATGCCCCCTTGCTTCCACTGTATTGAGAGACAACTATGCTCCCTTGCGTCCACTGTATTGAAAGACAGCTATGCCTCCTTGCTTCCACTGTATTGAGAGACAACTATGCCCCCATGCTTCCACTGTATGGAGAGACAGCTATGCCCCCTTGCTTCCACTGTATGGAGAGACAATTATCCATCCTTGCTTCCACTGTATTGAGAGACAACTATGCTCCAATGCTTCCACTGTATTGAGAGACAATTATGCCCTTTTCTTCCGCTGTATTGAGAGACAACTATGCTCCCTTGCTACCAATATATTGAGAAACAGCCATGCCCCCGTGCTTCTACCACATTGAGAGACAGCTATGCTCCTTGGGTTCCACTATATTGAGACAACTATATCCCTTGCTTCCACTGTATCGAAAGAGAACTATGGTCCCTTGCTTCCACTGTATCGAAAGAGAACTATGGTCCCTTGTTTCCACTGTATCGAAAGAGAACTATGGTCCCTTGCTTCCACTGTATCGAAAGAGAACTATGGTCCCTTGCTTCCACTGTATCGAAAGAGAACTATGGTCCCTTGCTTCCACTGTATCGAAAGAGAACTATGGTCCCTTGCTTCCACTGTATCGAAAGAGAACTATGCTCCCTTGCTTCCAGGAACATGCTCCTGCAACGACGGATACACTGGCGTCCTTTGTGACGTCAGTAGCGCAACCAAGCCTGCCGTCATTCCCGGCCCGCCAGATGGCTCTGCCTGTGACGTCAGAAGTTCCAACTGCTCCGAGGTGTCCATATTTGGAATGAACTTCGTGGAGTCGGACAGCCTCACCTGCCGCTTCCAGTTCATACAGGTTGGTGGGGGGGTGGGGGGGGGGGGTGGGGGTGGGGGTCAAGCGTTACCTACAGAAGCTGGAAGTTCGTACAGGTTGGTAGGGGGGGGGGGGGGCCAGTGTTACCTACAGAAGCTGGAAGTTTGACAGTTGGTGGGGAGGGGGGGGGGGGCAAGTGTTACCTACAGAAGCTGGAAGTTCGTACAGCTTGGTGGGGGGGGGGGGCAAGTGTTACCTACAGAAGCTGGAAGTTTGTACAGGTTGGTGGTGGGGGGGGGGGGGGCAAGTGTTACCTACAGAAGCTGGAAGTTCGTACAGCTTGGGGGGGGGGGCAGTGTTACCTACAGAAGCTGGAAGTTTGTACAGGTTGGTGATTTGCCAAGTGTTACCTACAGAAGCTGGAAGTTCGTACAGCTTGGTGGGGGTGGGGGGGGGGGGGGGTGGGGGCCAAGTGTTACCTACAGAAGCTGGAAGTTCGTACAGCTTGGTGGGGGGGTGGGGGTGGGGGTGGGGCAAGTGTTACCTACAGAAGCTGGAAGTTCGTACAGCTTGGTGGGTGGGTGGGGGGGGCCAAGTGTTACCTACAGAAGCTGGAAGTTCGTACAGCTTGGTGGGGGGGTGGGGGTGGGGGTGGGGCAAGTGTTACCTACAGAAGCTGGAAGTTCGTACAGCTTGGTGGGGGGGGGGGGCCAAGTGTTACCTACAGAAGCTGGAAGTTCGTACAGGCTGGTGATTTGCCAAGTGTTACCTACAGAAGCTGGAAGTTTGTACAGGTTGGTGGTTTGCCAACCGTTACCTACCGAAGTGGAAAGCCACAGAGACTGATTTGAAGAGGCGCTTTACCAAAGAAGACACAAACAAATAAACGAACAAACAAACAAACATACATACACACAACCAAACAACTGAGTTATTAACGAATTCGTCGATGCTAATGTGTCTACGATTTTTCAAATGTACATGCACACTGCTTTGCCATATCGATCTGCAGTTTTCCAATCATTCCATCCGTCATAGAGCAGAGGCATTAGTGTAATCTAAATGGAATATCACAAATAGTCACGCCTGTCTTGTACACTATTCTCTGCTGCGTGCCTGGGACAGGATTGACAAAGAAATCAACAGGGGCACCAGGGGTAGGGGTGTGGCATTGAAGGCTGGGGAGGGGAGGGAATGCTGGACCACTTTCATCAAATATGTATGAATAATTCACTTTCTGTCCTGGAGTATGATCTACTACAGAGCACGCTGCCAGCGCAAACCTCCACCTAGGAAATCACACTACTCTTCCATGATCGGTCTGATTAATTCAGGCAGGATGTTTTGCTAGCCGGGCCTGACGCCACGAAGTTTAGTTCATTTTAGCGGCTGAAAGCGGTTTCTGAGTGCCGAACGCATACGACGACGTCATTTATAGTTTGACGTCATGATATTCGTGATTTGCGATAAACGTTTCTTCCTGGTGTTCAATCCAAAACGAGAACAGACAACCTCCAAAATTTAATGGATTCTTCTTTGTGTGAAACCCTGACCTTCCACCAAATTTCATCTGGATGCGTTTGGAACTTTTAGAGTTAATTTGCTGAATAACTGGTTTATTAACGAACCGAGGGTAAAACATAACCTTCTTGGCGGAGGTAAATATACGTGGTTTTAAACAAAGTCGACAGTAAAGTAAACATTTCATGTCGTGAAGACGTCACGCTGGAGGGTTTGCAGTAAAGTAAACATTCCATGTCGTGAAGACGTCACGCTGGAGGGTTTGCAGGTCTGGTGTCTGTACACGCAAACGGGGAGTTGCAAAAGATTGAGTTACTCCTATGTGCTGACCACAGTGCTGACCACTGTGCTGACCACTGTGCTGACCACTGTGCTGGTCACTGTGCTGACCACTGTGCTGGTCACTTTGCTGGCGACTGACGGCTCTCTTGCCCCGCTTCAGGTCTCGGACTCCGTGTCGCCACTCAGCCAGGGCGGGACCGCCAGGGCCTCCTTCGTCAGCATGTATCAGGTAGTCTGCCCCTTGCCCTCCCCGCCTCGCAGCGCCTACGTCGCCCTTAGCAACGACGGCAGCGTCTATAGCGACCAGCGCTTCCTGCACGTGGTCCACGACTCCGTCTGCTACAACTGTGACGTCACACCGGACGGAAATGCTACGTGCCACAGAAAGGTCAGGGCCGAAGTTTGATCATTGATTCCTCGTCTTTTCTCCTTTCGATCATGATACTATGCCTTTGGTGCCGTTGTTCATTTTGTTCAATCTGATGATGGTGTAAGTGATGTTCACGCCGTTCGATCTGGAGCTGCATCTTGAAGCAAGATGCTTTAAGCTTAATCACTTCAAACGACGAGCGAATGAAGTACCCAAGATGCAGCAGTACGGACATTTGATGTGGAACTATCTTTCGAAGCGGCAGGACACAGCGCCATGCTGAATGGTTACCTGAGATAGACGTTTGTGCTGGTGTGTGCATTGAACTGGTCTCAGCTCTTCGTAAAAAACGTCTGTGCAGCACCCGAAGTCGGAAATCAATGTATCGTTTCACTGCCTTATTGGGAAAATGTGCCCTGTTGAAAAACGCAGACATGATCCAACAGTTTCTGTATGCAACTGTATAGATCTCTTCCTTCGGTGACTGCAGCCCAACTCGTGCGTGATGACGTCAGGCTGCTTCGCAGAGGGCGAGACGCGACCCAACTTCCGCTGCCAGCTATGTGACCCCTTGACCTCCAGGGACTCGTGGACCCCAAGTTCTGGTACGTCTCTGTTAGAATTGATTTGCAGGGCGTCTGCAGCGTGTGGTGAGTTGTCGAGGCTCAGGAACTGACATTGGAGACACGATTGTAGGTTTTTCAAGCATTTTCAAAAATCTAACAAAAATAGAAAGCCATGAAATAATGACAAAAGCTATATATCAAATAAAAGATATTTATTCACTTAATTCAAACAAATCATGATCAAAATGTTTCAATGTGCATGATTTGAGTTATATCTACTGAAATAATGCATGTAATCAGCCAAAAAAGAAAAAGTTCAAAAATCGTCAGTCAAGTTGCA
>JAWQFJ010030806.1:0-12500 GCA_034096865.1 Theodoxus fluviatilis | reverse complement strand
CTGTGTGTCTGTGTGTCTGTCTGACTGTCTGTGTGTCTGTGTGTCTGTCTGTCTGTCTGTCTGTTTGTGTCTTTGTCTGTCTGTGTGTCTGTCTGTGTGTCTGCCTGTGTGTCTGTCTGTGTTTCTGTCTGCCTGCCTGCCTGTCTGCCTGCCTGTGTGTCTGTCTGTGTGTATGTGTGTCTGTCTGTCTGCCTGTCTGTCTGTTTGCCTGTTTGTCTGTCTGTCTGTCTGCCTGTTTGTCTGTCTGTCTGTCTGCCTGTCTGTCTGTCTGTCTGTCTGTCTGTCTGTCTGTCTGTCTGTCTGTCTGTCTGTCTGTCTGTCTCTCTCTCTCTCTGTGTGTGTGTGTGTGTGTGTGTGTGTGTGTCTGTGTCTGTCTCTCTCTGTGTCTGTCCCTCTCTGTGTCTGTCTCTCTCTGTCTGTCTCTCTGTCTCTGTCTCTGTCTCTGTCTCTCTCTCTCTCACTCCCCCTCCCCCCCCCCCTCTCCCTCTCTCTTACCCTCTCTCTCCCTCTCTCTCTCTCTCCCTCCCTCTCTCTCTCTCTCCCTCCCTCTCTCTCTCTCTCTCTCTCTCTCTCTCTCTCTGTGGCTGGCCACTACTCGAGTTGCAATGGTGGCTGTTCCAGGGCGCGGCGGGCCAAGTTGCTGGACAAGGAGGGAGGGGTACGTGTCCGAGACCCTCCAGGCCACGCCGTTTTCGGCACCAGACAGTTCTCAGTCCGCAATTCCGAATATTACGTCGATAGACTCTAGGCAGACGTGTTTGAGACGCACTCTGACATGAAGAACGTGAACTGACATGATACAAGTACATCGACATTCAGACAGGTGAAATGACATGTATAGAAAAATATTGACACGCAGACAGGTAAACCGACACGTAGACAAATAAACCGACATACGGACAAATGAACTGACGTGCAGACAGGTAAATTGACTTACGGACAGAGAAACGGACACAGAGACAGATCAAATGACGTAGAGACAGGCTGGACGTGAACCACTGGATGATCTTGCAACATGCGGACGATGGGTTTGCTGTACACATTTTGCCTCCCAGCTGTGGTGAGAAGCATGGAAACTGAAGCGCCTATCTGAAGAGTTTGATTTGCCATTGTAGCGTTTTTCTTGCTTCGTAAACATCACAACGATTATTCCTTGCCAATGTAATATTCCTTGTACAGTGATGGGCAGCAAATGTCGTTAGAGCGCTGCCTGGCTTCGTTCTGGAGTTGTTCGGCAGCACGCCTCAGGTACGAGGGCAGCAACTGGCATGACGAGATGAGGGATTGAAGAGGGGACGCAGCGTTGGATGCTGATGAAGGCAAGCTGAGTTCCAATCGACGTTCTGTTCCTCCATCATTTGACCACGAGTCTCCTAATTCAAGTCAAACCAAAGACGGAGTATATGAGAACATAATGAGAAGAAAAAAAAGAATGACAGATGACAGATGTTGAAAGAGTTCCGAACAGGTGTGAGACAAGCAGTGGATCACGACATATCCTACAGAGAATGGAAATGAGCAGTGGAGTTCAACGATGACGTAGCAGTGGCGAAGCACAGACGCGAAGCACGCACAGCAGTCAGGGGCAAGGTACTCTGTTTTCCCTCTTTTTTCCTTCCCCCCCTCCCCCCCCCCCCTTTTTTTCAACACTAAATCGATTTTGTCAGAGACACTATCTAATGAGACCGTCAGCTTATGCAGTTATGACGCGATTTGTCATTTGGCCTCTCATGACGGTTTTGACGTTCGTGGGAACATCACTTCCGGTAGAATGGAAGCTACAGTGGACTAGTAATAATCGTGTTTTCACATAGTAGTCTTTCATGTGTATCTGCATTTAATTAATTCGAAGATTGAAAGAAAGTAGTGCATTACATCCGTAATCAAATACACTTTGAGCGTAATGAAGCAAGAATTCATTGTCGATCAATTTGTTTACATTTGCCAGACCAGTGCTTGAATGTGCTGGTGGTATTTCAGTGTTGCCGTTAGTTTGATTGCAAACGTTTAGGTGCTGTACTTGTCATCAAGAAGTATTCTTCAGACTGACAAATTTATATGATAAGTTTGTGAGTTTTTATTGGAGAGCAAACAGCGCAGCTATTGTAAAATAGTGGCTCACCGGAAGTGATGTTCCCGCGAATCAATACCTCTCTTGCAATTCGGCGAAGCTGGCGGTCCCATTAGATAGTGTCTTTGATTTAACGTAGAGTGATTTTTGAGAGAAAACAAAATATATTCAGTACAAAATCTTACTATACAAGACATGAAGCAAATAGCGCTGATAAAAGGAGGAAGAGTAAAAGGCTGAAACACCACCACCCCCCTCACTACACTCCCCTCCATTTTGAGGGGCAAGTTGCCCGCCACATCCCTCTCTCTCTGCCGCTCTCGTCCTGACCCGGAGTGGAGTGCTGCTTGAATGTCGGAGAGGCACACATTTCTCTACCCAAGATACACTGTGCTAACTTTCCTTCTGCTAATAAACCTCCTATCTTCCAGAAAGCGTGCGCACAAAATCTTGGTAACGTTCCATGTTAAACTGTAAGTCAGTGTATTGTGTCTGTATCTTTATTGTAAGGCTGTGACCAGAATTCCAGTATTGTCATTGTATGATTTTGAAAAGAAAACCAACGGCAAATTGATGTGTAAGGGCAACAGGTGATGTCCCAACATGTAAAAACTGCTTGCATGTCGTACTTATAAATAAAGATACACAACTTTTGCTTTTAATCAAAACGCAAAAAATCCATAAAATCAAAAGAGGAACTGCACATGACTGAGCACAATGTGAGGAAAGCTCAATTATTTTTCTCACGACTTAATGCGTTTCTGGTGCTCTGATGTTGTATTCGATTTCTGTCTTGTTTTGGTAAAGCTCTGTTTACACGTGGAACCCGTCTGTCTTGTTTTGGTAAAGCTCTGTTTACACATGGAACCCGTCTGTCTTGTTTTGGTAAAGCTCTGTTTTCACATGGAACCCGTCTGTCTTGTTTTGGTAAAGCTCTGCTTACACATGGAACCCTCTGTCCTGTTTTGGTAAAGCTCTGTTTACACATGGAACCCGTCTGTCTTGTTTTGGTAAAGCTCTGTTTACACATGGAACCCACGCAGCAGGCAATTGAACCCCACTTTTTTCGGAGGGTCAGGTTTTTCTATAATTAAAAAGGCACTTTTACCTATTATTCATAGTTCTTACGTCTATATTTGCAGCTCGTTGTGATCAAATTTACTTGTGTTGATAACCGGTACATTATTTAATCAGCAGGTGTACTTTTCATGTTGTTTTGTTCTGTAAAATGAATCGTCGTGCCATGACTTTCAATATTTTGGAATAAAAACTCATGAAAATCAGTTCCTTTCGATTTTTGCACCAGTCACTGAATGGGGTCAATGCCATCCTGCCACGAGAGCTGGCCTGAATGAATTATGCAAATCATCAATCGGTCGCAGAGAAGAGCTCCGTCCTCTCCTCTCAGGCTGTGTGCCGGTGGAGTGCCGTGCTCGAGCTCCAGGAACTGGCCGCAAGATGCGTGGGCTGGGCTCCAGCTGACCAGCAACATCCAGGGGCAGTCGCCGTGCGCGAATCTCAAGTGCTGTATAGACATGGAAATGTCGGACGCTTGCAGAAATCTGCAGTCCATGCCGAGCTGTGCTGAGCGATGCACTCATAGTTGGCGACATGGATACTGCTATTTAAAAAACAATGTACATCACCAAATCATGGGGGTAAAGACATATCAGTCAAGGATTAAACTTTTAAAAGTTTCGCAAAATGCAGTGGTAATCAAGAAAACTATAATCATCTAGTGCTACACCACATACAACAGCATCGTCAACATACTCCATCTCCGCCAAATGTCACTTCTAATCACAATAAATATGTCTTTCTAATGTTTTTAAATTTATAAAGCCTAAACTTGTTAAAAAAAACTCTCACTGAATGTTGAGAAAAATACTTGGTATTCAATTTACCTTCAGTGATGTTACCATTTTCCTACCACACTAAACATTTACCGATTTGAAGGGAGAGCAGGGGTTTCCTCCCTTGTTCCAGCAGCTCTCACACGCGAACACCAGTGACGTCAATGCTTCAGTGGCTGTTTGTCTGCGTCTTCCTTCTTCTCTCAATCACCGAGGAAAAACGGACACGAGCAGGGAAAACACTGAATGTCGTCGGAACGAAATAAAAATCACGAAGCGTTGAAGGCCGGGAACGAAAACTGAATGCATCGCCTGTCCTGATGAGAGTTCAGAGAACTCCCCCCCCCCCCCCCCCCCCCCTCCATTATCAATCCCCCCCCCCCCCCCCCAACAATGCATCCACAGGATTGAGTCACGTCAACAAGGTAATAATTTGAGCTGAAATGTTCAAAACCGGTATCGATAAATCTGCCATAATTTCCTTTCGAATGATATATAGATCCGCGAGGAATGAGATAACAACAGACAGAAATTTTACAGTGGTTGATTACTACCACAGCGCGAGAAATGAGAGAGCAACAGACAGAAATCTACAGTGGTTGGTCACTACCACAGCGCCAGGAATGAGAGAGCAACAGACAGATATCTACAGTGGTTGGTCACTACCACAGCGCCAGGAATGAGAGAGCAACAGACAGATATCTACAGTGGTTGGTCACTACCACAGCGCCAGGAATGAGAGAGCAACAGACAGATATCTACAGTGGTTGGTCACTACCACAGCGCCAGGAATGAGAGAGAGCAACAGACAGATATCTACAGTGGTTGATCACTACCACAGCGCCAGGAATGAGAGAGCAACAGACAGATATCTACAGTGGTTGATCACTACCACAGCGCCAGGAATGAGAGAGCAACAGACAGATATCTACAGTGGTTGATCACTACCACAGCGCCAGGAATGAGAGAGCAACAGACAGATATCTACAGTGGTTGGTCACTACCACAGCGCCAGGAATGAGAGAGCAACAGACAGATATCTACAGTGGTTGGTCACTACCACAGCGCCAGGAATGAGAGAGCAACAGACAGATATCTACAGTGGTTGGTCACTACCACAGCGCCAGGAATGAGAGAGCAACAGACAGATATCTACAGTGGTTGATCACTACCACAGCGCCAGGAATGAGAGAGCAACAGACAGATATCTACAGTGGTTGGTCACTACCACAGCGCCAGGAATGAGAGAGCAACAGACAGATATCTACAGTGGTTGGTCACTACCACAGCGCCAGGAATGAGAGAGCAACAGACAGATATCTACAGTGGTTGGTCACTACCACAGCGCCAGGAATGAGAGAGCAACAGACAGATATCTACAGTGGTTGATCACTACCACAGCGCCAGGAATGAGAGAGCAACAGACAGATATCTACAGTGGTTGATCACTACCACAGCGCCAGGAATGAGAGAGCAACAGACAGATATCTACAGTGGTTGATCACTACCACAGCGCCAGGAATGAGAGAGCAACAGACAGATATCTACAGTGGTTGATCACTACCACAGCGCCAGGAATGAGAGAGCAACAGACAGATATCTACAGTGGTTGATCACTACCACAGCGCCAGGAATGAGAGAGCAACAGACAGATATCTACAGTGGTTGGTCACTACCACAGCGCCAGGAATGAGAGAGCAACAGACAGATATCTACAGTGGTTGATCACTACCACAGCGCCAGGAATGAGAGAGCAACAGACAGATATCTACAGTGGTTGATGACTACCACAGCGCCAGGAATGAGAGAGCAACAGACAGATATCTACAGTGGTTGATCACTACCACAGCGCCAGGAATGAGAGAGCAACAGACAGATATCTACAGTGGTTGGTCACTACCACAGCGCCAGGAATGAGAGAGCAACAGACAGATATCTACAGTGGTTGATCACTACCACAGCGCCAGGAATGAGAGAGAGCAACAGACAGATATCTACAGTGGTTGATCACTACCACAGCGCCAGGAATGAGAGAGCAACAGACAGATATCTACAGTGGTTGATCACTACCACAGCGCCAGGAATGAGAGAGCAATCGACAGATATCTACAGTGGTTGATCACTACCACAGCGCCAGGAATGAGAGAGCAACAGACAGATATCTACAGTGGTTGATCACTACCACAGCGCCAGGAATGAGAGAGCAACAGACAGATATCTACAGTGGTTGATCACTACCACAGCGCCAGGAATGAGAGAGCAACAGACAGATATCTACAGTGGTTGATCACTACCACAGCGCGAGGAATGAGAGAGAGCAACAGACAGATATCTACAGTGGTTGATCACTACCACAGCGCCAGGAATGAGAGAGCAACAGACAGATATCTACAGTGGTTGATCACTACCACAGCGCCAGGAATGAGAGAGCAACAGACAGATATCTACAGTGGTTGATCACTACCACAGCGCCAGGAATGAGAGAGCAACAGACAGATATCTACAGTGGTTGATCACTACCACAGCGCCAGGAATGAGAGAGCAACAGACAGATATCTACAGTGGTTGATCACTACCACAGCGCCAGGAATGAGAGAGCAACAGACAGATATCTACAGTGGTTGATGACTACCACAGCGCCAGGAATGAGAGAGCAACAGACAGATATCTACAGTGGTTGATCACTACCACAGCGCCAGGAATGAGAGAGCAACAGACAGATATCTACAGTGGTTGGTCACTACCACAGCGCCAGGAATGAGAGAGCAACAGACAGATATCTACAGTGGTTGATCACTACCACAGCGCCAGGAATGAGAGAGCAACAGACAGATATCTACAGTGGTTGATGACTACCACAGCGCCAGGAATGAGAGAGCAACAGACAGATATCTACAGTGGTTGATCACTACCACAGCGCCAGGAATGAGAGAGCAACAGACAGATATCTACAGTGGTTGGTCACTACCACAGCGCCAGGAATGAGAGAGCAACAGACAGATATCTACAGTGGTTGATCACTACCACAGCGCCAGGAATGAGAGAGCAACAGACAGATATCTACAGTGGTTGATCACTACCACAGCGCCAGGAATGAGAGAGCAACAGACAGATATCTACAGTGGTTGATCACTACCACAGCGCCAGGAATGAGAGAGCAACAGACAGATATCTACAGTGGTTGATCACTACCACAGCGCCAGGAATGAGAGAGCAACAGACAGATATCTACAGTGGTTGGTCACTACCACAGCGCCAGGAATGAGAGAGCAACAGACAGATATCTACAGTGGTTGGTCACTACCACAGCGCCAGGAATGAGAGAGCAACAGACAGATATCTACAGTGGTTGATCACTACCACAGCGCCAGGAATGAGAGAGCAACAGACAGATATCTACAGTGGTTGATCACTACCACAGCGCCAGGAATGAGAGAGCAACAGACAGATATCTACAGTGGTTGGTCACTACCACAGCGCCAGGAATGAGAGAGCAACAGACAGATATCTACAGTGGTTGATCACTACCACAGCGCCAGGAATGAGAGAGCAACAGACAGATATCTACAGTGGTTGATCACTACCACAGCGCCAGGAATGAGAGAGCAACAGACAGATATCTACAGTGGTTGATGACTACCACAAAGGTGCCACCTTCCACCACTGTGAATATTTTGACGCAAGACATTCCAGGTTTTAGTGACAGATTACTGTTCCTTCAAATACAAAAACAACTAACACAACACACCACTCCACACCACAGCACAGCACAGCACACCACACCACACCAAACCACAGCACAGCACCCCACACCACACCACATCACACCACACCACACCACACCACACCGCACCACTCACGTTTACTTGAGTAGTTTAGAATCCCAGAGTTCCAAAGTCGACTAGCGCCAGCACACACAGAAGACAGCACACACAGGAGACAGCACACACAGGAGACAGCACACACAGGAGACAGCACACACAGGTGACAGCACACACAGGAGACAGCACACACAGGAGACAGCACACACAGGAGACAACACACACAGGAGACAGCACACACAGGAGACAGCACACACAGGAGACAGCACACACAGGAGACAGCACACAACAGAAGCACAGAGCAACACCACCACAGGAGACAGCACACATAGGAGACAGCACACACAGGAGACACACACACAGGAGATAGCACACACAGGAGACAGCACACACAGGAGACAGCACACACAGGAGACAGCACACACAGGAGACAGCACACACAGGAGACAGCACACACAGGAGACAGCACACACAGGAGACAGCACACACAGGTGACAGCACACACAGGAGACAGCCCACACAGGAGACAGCACACACAGAAGACAGCACACACAGAAGACACACACACAGGAGACAGCACACACAGGAGACAGCACACACAGGAGACAGCACACACAGGAGACACACACACAGGAGACAGCACACACAGAAGACAGCCCACACAGAAGACAGCACACACAGGAGACAGCCCACACAGAAGACAGCACACACAGGAGACAGCACACACAGGAGACAGCCCACACAGAAGACAGCACACACAGGAGACAGCACACACAGGACACGTACAGGGGGCGAGAACAGACTGGAGCTACTAAGTCCACCGAGAGACCCTGACGGTATCAATTTGACCTCTGAACTTTGCGTAATCCCTAGCACACGCAAGAATTGAGGGTACGGCCGCAGGTTCAAAAAATCCAAACAGCCAATGGCCACTCTCTTTCAGGAGGTCAAAGGTTGGAAACTGCAAGGATGGGATGCAAAATGTATAAACCTAAGATATCAGTAATCCAGAACCGATGTCAGCTGATAATGAATTGAGTCATTCGTCAAAAAGCCTTGACGGATACCATTTCAGTTTGCAAAATACATCTTCGAAAAAAGTCAGAACATGAAATGATGGACTGATTCTCCGACAGTAAGCGACTGACTGACTGACCCTACGACTAAGAGCTGACTGATCGATTAACTAACCGAGTGAGTGACTAACTGGCTGACAGACCGGCTGACTGACGTACTAGCTGGTTGGCTGACAGACTGACAGAACGTCTGGCTGACTGGCTGCTTTTTTGTAAGTGTTGTCCTTGCCTCACCATTTTAATTCTGTCTTTACGACAGTTTTTCCCCCCAATCAGAACTAGAATTTTCAGACTTGGTCATTGTAGCACGGTTCACGTACGCGTGAAAGTTCAGTGGTCTTTTCAACGTGACTCCGTTGTGTCACATATGTGCATGTAGTCTGTAACCGTTAGTCGTTTGACCTGTGAAGTGGGCACCGTCAGCCTGGCGTGGTGACTGTCTCTGGCGTTATTCACGGCACGGCACCATTCACGGAGGCTTGGCCACACACCTCCACGTCCCAATTCAGATGTGATTGCTTGACTCCTCCTGTCCTCGGAGTCTGAGTCTGTCGACAATAATTCGCCCAGGGGCGGACGAGGGGGGGGGGGGGGTTCTAGGGTTTCCGGACCCCCCCCCCCCCCAACAGCAAAATAAAAATTTTAGTTTGAGTGTCAATTTTTGGGGTATTCTTCAGTAACAAAATCTGCTGCCTGAAATTGGCAATGATCATCATCAGAATGCACCAGATTGCACCATTTTGCATCCTGGTTTTCAAAATTGTCCGGGGGAGCATGCCCCCGGATCCCCCCCCCCCTCCTCCTAAAAAAAGTTTGGAACCCCCCCCCCCCCCCCATATGAACTGTCGAATACTGTTGGAGTCCGACCTCCTTTGAAAATCATTTCGACTCGACTCTACTCAATCCATTCATTCACAGCATGGCGGACCTGCCACCCACAGTGGGAGGCAGGCAGGCACACGGAGACTGGCGACTTGAAACGTGCGTAAAGGGGCGGGAAGCAAGATGAGTGGAGGGGGTGGATGAGATGGGGAGGAAAGGGGGGTGTCGGGGGGGGGGGGGGGGGTCGAAGGAGGTATTACTCCGAATCATCGCCCATCACCCCAAGTCCTCCACCAGCCTCGTTAGTGACGAGGCGCCAGGCCCACTCCGACCCAGCACCTCTCAGGGGATTCCCGAGCTGCGACCTGCATGGGGTCCGCTCGTGCGAGCAGCGCTCTTCTGGCCAGTTGGTGTGGAGGGCGACTCCATTAATTGGAGTTTAGTGGCTCGTGAGCACACGCGCCTGGCCCCAGGGAGCCGTTGGGGACTTGGGGGAATGAACAATGAGGTACCCCTTCCCCCACCCCCACCATCACCCCCACCCCCACCCCCGTCTCCAACCTTCTTGACTTCTCATCTCTCCTTCCTCTCGCTCTCCCACTCTCCATCCATTAATGCCTCAATCCTCCCTCCCCTCGGAACACCCCCTCCCCTCCTCCCATCCCTCGTCTCATCTCACACCATCCCATCACTCGGACGAGCCTCCCTCCGCCTCCACAGCGGCGTTGAGGCTGATGTTCTCAAGCCGCTTGCAAATCGATGGTGCAGGTATCATCGTCGTCGAAGAGGCGGATAATCGCACCCCTATACCTGGCTGGCACCCCGCATTGCGAGATCCCTACCTCGGTCTCCTCTGCTCCGGGCTGATAACCTCATCGACCGGTACACACGGCAAACGGCCTCGTCTGAGGGAGATACTATTTCCCGCATATTATCTCTGGATTCGTAATGACGTCGGCTTAGCGCCTGGCAGGACGTGGACTGATCAGGCCTGCACGATCTACTTTTCAACACAGTCACCCACCTGGTGACTCTGACCAGAGGAAAAGCACGGGGATGGTGATGATTGAGGGAAGTATAGCGAGAATAGTGTGTGGTGACGAGCGCACTGATGCATGAACGAAAAATGCTTTTCTTGTGAACGAATCGAAGAAACCAGACAAAAGCAAGAGAAAAGAGAATCGATTCGATTCGATTCGATTTGTTTATTTCGGCCGACGACCCGTCAAGACAGTATAACTTGTATGTACATGTTGCACTCTTCCTTGCAATATCCTGTTGTACGGGGGTTCTCCTAGCTTGTGCTGGGAAATCGAAGTTACAAACGCTGGTGGTCGTTTTCGATAAACTTTATTCACGCACTGATCGCTACACAGTGGTGAAAATCAGCCAACAGTAATTCGTCGTAGCAACTCTATTGTATGTATGTATGTATGTATTTTCATTTTTTACTGCGCCATTATCACAAAAACATGCTCATGGCGCGACAAGACGAAATAAAAAAGTTTTGAGGCCAGTCTTAAATGCGGCCAAGGTTGGACTAGCCCTCAGACCCTCAGGAAGTTGGTTCCAGAGTCTCGGTCCAACAACGCTGAAGGAGCGGTCACTCTACGCACAGTGTCGCAGAGGACTCGCTCCTTACAAAGTTAAGCTCTCACCTTAACTCTGTCGCATCTGCTGCTCGTGTCTGACTCGAGTCAGTCGTCTCTTTCGTGTCTCAGTCGTGTCTCTCATGTCTCGCTTTGTCGCTCCTTATATACATAACCCTAGATTCCAGATCTTTCGTGAATGAAGCAGCACAATCTCTAAAAGTCCCAGCTGGAAATCGACTGACGTCACGTGACACAACAAGACAATTTTAGCCTAACTCGGTCGCGGGTCAGGGCAATGACCTGACCGATATACAAAACCCACAGTGCCGCGACAATCGAGCATGATCTAGAATCTTCGCAACATACACATGCAAGAATTATGACATGATATGTACAAGTGTAAAATCATAACAGTAAAAATAAGTGTCAGACAGTTAAAAAGTTGCGCTCCTACAAAAGCATCGTGAACACAAATGACTGGTTGTAGTTAATTGACTGATATACATTCCAGCCAGCATGACTTTACTTTATACACAATTTTCCTCTGAGTTCGTAAGTCTCTCACAACAAATTTTAAAAGCATAAAATACAGTACATACATCGATACATCTCGTGTCTTGTGTACACCACACCCATTGATCAGGTGCGTCACATCAGTATGCCTTGAAGTTTTCATGTGTTTTGCAGGATATTTTTCTCGTAGGTCTCCATATTAATGACAATCAAGGAAAAAATCCCGCTCATCCTCGTACTCTCCGCAGAGTGGACACTGCCTACATTGTGTTCAGAAATTCGCAGGTTTACCCCAAGTGCAAAATTTCCAACACGGAATCGTATAAATGCATCCCAAATTTTTTTATATTGACGTCATTCAGAAAACTCTCGCACTGTGGAGAGCACTTAAACGACCTGTAAAAGGCAAGCCGGCTGCTTTCATGAATTTTCATGTGCCATTCCTGCAGGGAGTAGTCACACAGTCTTTGTCTTAGCGATCGAACAAAGCTCTTTTCATTAACATGCCTACACTTTGTCCAAACAGAGGTAAATCCAATTCTTGTCAGACATTGCTCGACTGATTCTACCCAATTCAGCTTCCCACACACACTTTCTTTTGACAGCATTAAGCAGACCTGCTTTGGCAGTCTGCAAGAGGAGAGAGAGAGAAAGAGAGAGAGAGAGAGAGAGAGAGATAGAGAGATAGAGATAGAGAGAGAGAAAGATAGAGAGAGAGAGCAAAAGTAGAAAAATGAAAAAGAACGAAGAGA
>JAWQFJ010030805.1:0-65205 GCA_034096865.1 Theodoxus fluviatilis | reverse complement strand
AAGTTTCATCTCCCACTCCCCCACCCCATCCCCTCCCATCATCTCCCTCTTCCCTTCCCCCCCCCCCCCCCCCCCCCCCCATCCCCTCCCACCATCTCCCTCTTCCCCACCCCAACCCCTCCCACCATAATGAAAACCTACAAAACTACATATTTAAATGAGGGCATGATAATGAGAACTAGGATAATTAAAATAGAAGTAATCGGAGATTGTAGTCAAATACCCACTTTTGAGTCGTTTTCAGAAAATCGCTGTTGAAGTTGACAGAGTCATTGCGGGTACAAAGTCGTGAGCAATGGGGGCCAAATGCGTTTTGCATCGTTAGTTTGCAAAAAAATTGAAAGTGAGTGAGGACCACAAGCATAGAAAGGCCTGACGATAATTATATCCGAATGACGTCATTGGCCCCATCTGGCAAGACACGGGAGAAATGGTGGCAGTCATTCCACACGAAAAAGGTAAGCACTTTTCTGAAACCGAATTTAATCGCTTCTTATGCATTCGTTATCTTCAGAACTCTCGGATATGTAAAAACAAGAAGGGCAAAGCCCATACGACTCACATGCTTGACCTTGACCTTTATATGACCTTGACCTTCAGGTGACCTTCAAGGTCAAGGTTAAACAACTAAACCTAGCGATGACACCATTTTACACATTTTTCCTACGAAAATACATGTGACCTTGACCCAAGATTTCAAAGTGCATGCTCAATTCTTCCAGACCGTGGCAACTGAACTTGTCAGCGCACCAGCACGTGTTCTCGGATCAGATGAAGAGAAGGCCATGAGGAATGCCATGGCACTGGCCTTCCCAAGCTCACATCTTCTCACTTGCATGAGGCATCTGAGAGGCAATGCCCGTGACTACCTCATTGACAATATTGGACTTCCGCATGGAAACCGAATGGAGATGTTGGATCTCATCTTTGGCCCAGAAGGACTGATTTAAATGTCATATTTGAGATCAGGCAGAAGAAAGTGTACAAAAAGATTCAGACGTCGGCACCAGATTTTCTGAACTACTTCAACAACCAAATTCTTGAGAAGGTCGAGGCAAACTCATCTGACTCTGGTTTACAGAATGAGGCAAACTTGGAGGCATCCCGTCAGCCAAATCTCCTGAACGTGTCTGGCAACTGGACAAACAATGCCTCCGAGTCGTCAAACCATGTCCTTAAACAAGCTGTAAACTGGAAATCTCAGAATGTGCCAGACTTGGTGAAGAACCTGCTAAAAATAAATAGATAAAGACGGACAACACAAACTAATGATTGGAATTGACATTTTCATGGTTTTTGTAGGTGTTTTCCGGTGTTTTCCGGCATTTACTCGAGTTTTCCGGTGTCTTCCGGTGTTTTCCAGTGTTTTCCGGTGTTTTTCTGTGTTTTCCGTCTTTTATCACTACCGGTCATACCGGTCAGACCAGTCCATCCTGTCCTTCCGTTGGGTGCGCCTCTCCTCCCCTAACCTCCGGAGTCTCGTCTCTCCCTCCCCCAGTCTGTCCCGAATCTCTCTTCTAGAATCAGTGCAGTCCCTGGCAGCAGCCGGCCTCCCAACCCGAGGTGCTGATACCAAGCGCCTTAAAGGTCGTGTTTTTATACAAACTTGTATCACTGTTGTGGACGACCAGCTGATCTTCTGCCTGTCGAGAGTTCGCCGTATAGGGAGGTCCTTTGGAATTTAACCATCGATCGTTCTATTGACATGCCGCAGCTGGCGAAGTCTACGCTGCTTTAAGGCCAGGTTCAACCTCAGAATGGAAGTACCCTTTCTAGACCTTGGAGAAGTGAGAAATTTGGATATGTGGAAGATGTTCATGTCAGATAATGATTATTAAGATTTGGAGGATTCAGGTCAAGGTCATTCTGACAAAAATGGCTGCCATGTCTAAAAATAGTAACTCTTTCACTGGTGATAATCTCAGAACTGATAATAGATAGAATTCTGCAATTTTAACCACATATAGTATGACTATAGAGCTGAAAAGATATAGATCCGTGCTCAGACCAAACCGGTTTTTTTCTCATTGGAACAGCAGCTCAGCAGTCACCAGCTTTGATCAAGCTGCGTGCAATTAAACGGTTGAGGGAAAAATAATTAGTGCTGGTAAACAAAGAATAGAAGTAGACAAGAACGATCCTATAAGTATAACAAGACGACTGCTTGACAGCCGGTGTTTGTGATACAATAGGCGGCGCAAGGTATAGTTCTAGGCTGGGTGTTAAAAAGCGCACACGTTAAAACGGAGACAAGTAGAATAAAGGCTACACGCACGATACAAAAGTGAACGCAATTGTACCACTAGAAAACATTCATCAGGGGTTTGAGCTTGAAAGACATACTTACACGAGAAACAGAGGTGATCAATTTTATTTGTCTCTCCTGTAAGTGTGAGTTTTGTCCCTTACTTGTCCCTCGGCTCCAGGATGTGGGACCTTTGAACCTTACTTGTCTCTCCTGTAAGTATGACCTTTGAACCTTATTTGGCCCTCTTATGACCTTTGAACTTTACTTGTCCCTCCTGTATGAGTGACTTTTGAACCTTACTTATCCCTCCAGAATGTGTGACTTTTGAACCTTACTTGTCCCTTCAGGATGTGTGACTTTTGAACCTTACTTGTCCCTCCAGGATGTGTAACTTTTGAACCTTACTTATCCTTCCTGTAAGTGTGACTTTTGAACTTTACTTGTCCCTCCAGGATGTGTGACTTTTGAATCTTACTTGGAGAGGCTCTGTGGCCGAGTGGTTAGCGCGCTGGACCTACAGTCGCTTGCGGCCAGTGGGTACTGCGTTCGAAGCTGCGCGGTTTCCAGAGTTGCATCCTTGAGCAAGATGCTTAACTCGCATTGTTTCTCCCCACCCAGGAGTAAAACCGGGTACCTGTGAGGGCAATATTGGCAAAAACGTTGTGCGATTAACCCTTGTATGCGGCCAAGCGCCAGCATCGGGTTGGAATACTCCCCAGGGAGCGGAGTTGGTGCTGGTACCTGACTGTGTGCGTCTTAAATGTCTGTCACTATGTTTGTTGTGAGGTACCAGTGAGGATTGATGAAGATGCCCAGTGATCAGGGGGTAAAGTGTAAGCGGTTTGAGACCCAGACAAAGGGTGTAAGTCGCTATAAAAAAACCCACACCTTTACCTTTACCTTTACTTGTCCCTCCAACATGTGCGACTTTTGAACCGTACTTGTTCATCTTGTGAATGTGAATTAAGTGTCTGATATTTATTTCCTACTTATTTCTCCTGTATCTGTGACTTTTGAGCCCTACTAGTCACACTTGTAAGGTTGACCTTTGAACCATTTTTGTCCCTCCTGTGTGAACTTTGAACCTTTGTCTATCTTGTAGATATGGCTTTTGAACCTTACTTGTCCCTCCAGGATGTGTGACTTTTGAACCTTACTTGTCCCTCATATTAGTGTGACTATTGAATCTTACTTGTCCCTCCAGGTTGGGTGACTTTTGAACCTTACTTGTCCCTCATATTAGTGTGACTATTGAATCTTACTTGTCCCTCCAGGTTGGGTGACTTTTGAATCTTACTTGTCCCTCATATTAGTGTGACTATTAAATCTTACTTGTCCCTCCAGGTTGGGTGACTTTTGAATCTTACTTGTCCCTCCAGGTTGGGTGACTTTTGAACCTTACTTGTCCCTCATATTAGTGTGACTATTGAATCTTACTTGTCCCTCCAGGTTGGGTGACTTTTGAATCTTACTTGTCCCTCGTATTAGTGTGACTATTAAATCTTACTTGTCCCTCCAGGTTGGGTGACTTTTGAATCTTACTTGTCCCTCCAGGTTGGGTGACTTTTGAATCTTACTTGTCCCTCATATTAGTGTGACTATTGAATCTTACTTGTCCCTCCAGGTTGGGTGACTTTTGAATCTTACTTGTCCCTCCAGGATGTGTGGCTTTTGAACCATTACTTGTCCCTCCAGGATGTGTGGCTTTTGAACCTTACTTGTCCCTCCAGGATGTGTGGCTTTTGAACCATTACTTGTCCCTCCAGGATGTGTGGCTTTTGAACCATTACTTGTCCCTCCATGGTGTGTGACTTTTGAATCTTATCTGTCCCTGCTATAAGTGTGACCTTTGAACCATACTTGTCCCTCCAGTAAGTGCTACATTTGAACCTCCCTTGTCCCTCCAGTATGTGTGACCTTTGAACCTAACTTGCCCCACCTGTAAGTATGACCGTTGAACCTTAATTGTCTCTACCTCAATAAGTCTTTTTACCTTCGCCCTTGAGGCAGAGTTTTTTTTTTGTAAATGAAATTTCGAATGTTAATTCCTCCTTATGTCCGGGTTTACTTGTCTCACTTAATTGAACGAACGACCAAGGACAGTTCCGTGCTTTGTTTTTTCTAGAATGAATCATCCATTCTGTGTTGCCTCCATTTGAGTCGTGGGTGAAGTGCTAGCCTATTATCACAATAAAGGGTGATCGGGTAATCCATTTTGTATCCTCCTTATCTTGATGATTGAATGGCAGTTGCTCCCGCACCAGATACATTATCACTGCTATGAGCTCACCGCTGTGCTTATCAGGCACAATTTCCTCCACATTTCTCTATATCACAGTAACCAAGTCGGAACGGTGACCTATGTTTACAAGAGATGATCATTCACATTTTCGTTCCAGATTCCACACTGGTGCACGTTTGATATAAGATGTATCAGCGGATGAGGCTTTTTTGTCTTCCAAAATTGCATGTTGCAACCAGTTCCCACCATCCCATCATACACACGCACACATGCGCGCGCGCACACACACACACACACACACCATCTCTATCTCAATTATATTCCATTAGTATTAACTGCAGCAACTGGTGAACTGCAAAAGACACAGACTCAATAACATTCCATTTGTAAAAAAATATTTTATTGTATAAACTCTCTACAAGGTCATACATTTGTACAGGTGAGTTACATATTCAGCAGAACAGCAATAAAAAGATATTTTACACAGGGCACCTACACTTATAGTAACAAGAACAAAAACCACAAAAACATTTTTCTCCATACTCTTCGTGCAACAAGTGTTCATAAAAATTCTTAAGAACCACTGTAGACATCACATAATTGTAGACTGGAATGTATATATGCACAAAACACTAAAATGACAGAGTAATTTCGTGTAGATAATCTAGATCTTTCCAGCATAATAATACTTGCAAAAAGTCTATTTTACAAAGGTTTCAAGGATTCACATGCATCCCATGGACAAGGTCCTATTATGACTTCAAACCAAGAAGTATCATTGGAATAAAGGAGGCCCTTAAACATCCACAGTGATGGAAAAGCACCATTCTTTTCTCAAGGGTGACACTAACAGGCTCAAGAATCCCATTAGTTTCAAACTCGTTCATACAGCATGTCTACAAATATGAAATGAGCAACTAGTACACTGCCTCTGGCAAAGATCAGAAGGTGGCGAAATCTGGTTCTTCATTGTCCTTAACTGTAAATAGTTCTCCTGCACTCTCTACAAGAATAATACAAATGCTTTTACTTTATAGCAGTAACAAATGTATTTTTCACAACTTGTGGCACATGAGTGAGGTAACCCTATACATCTCAAGAAAAAGAAAAGAAAAGAAACATTGATGCAACTGTACAAAACTTATTACGTTAACAAAATTTTTATAGCAAAGGTACTATATTTATCTTAACAGGTACATTAGCTCTCAGAAGACTGCCTATAAAACAGTATAAAATTGGTAACTCATATCCCAATATTGCTTGACTAAAACAATGTTGTGGCATTCTGAATAATTCCTCTCCATAGTTCAATACTTTAGCAATGAATCTATCAGAAATCGTCACTATCTCATGGCCTCGTTGAACCAAGGACATTACCAACTTGTACTCGCTTCATCATCACAGGGTAGATTTTTCAATTTGGCACCATGCCTGAAAATAGGACAGGAAAATCATCACACTGATTTAATAGTCTCATCTAAAAACACTAATATCAAAGATACAAACAAAGTAGCTTGTAGTCAGATGAGTGCAGCACATACATTCAATTTTTTCAAAGATAACTGATGCAAGAAGTCAAAATGACATCAACAAACTATGTTTATGTCTTATCAATTTTGAGGTAAGAGACACCACAATTGAACATGTGTGAAAAAATAGCTTAGTACTGATAAGTATAAGACATTTGTAAGTAAACTCATGCAAAGATGAACTTGCCTAAACAGCCTCTAATTTGCTGTTTCACCGAGCACTCATGTGGTTGCCGTTACAAAATGCCACTGTTGTAGGTAAGAAAATGAAATATGATTTAAAAAATACTTACGAGCCCTTCCCTTGGTCATGTTGTACTTGTAGCTAAAATTGGACAAAAACATAGCATTACTTTCAGTGCCAGTTCATGAAGAAGAGAGGGAGGGAGCAAGCGGGGGGAGGGTGGGGTGGGGTGGGGGTGGTGGAGTTGGAGGGAGGGAGGGAGAGAGAGAGAGAGAGAGAGATAGAGAGAGAGAGATAGAGAGAGAGAGAGAGAGAGAGAGAACGAACGAACGAACAAACAAATGGATTACCACCGGCCCCTTTCAAGAATACAATGTAAGTACAAGTCAAAACATTTCAAATATACAGTGTCAATACATTTCTAATGGACAGTGTCAATTCTTAGGAGAAAATTACTTAACAAATATAAAAGCTGTCCAGCTCCGCAGACTCAAGCGCATCCTGTCTACGTTTAATTGCCTCATACAAAAACATACTAGTTGCGAGAGAGAGAGAGATAGAGAGAGAGAGAGAGAGAGAGAGAGAGAGAGAGAGAGAGAGAGAGAGAGCAAGAGAGAAAGAGGGAGAGAGAGAGAGAGAAAAAAAATCAATAATGAAATCTA
This sequence comes from Theodoxus fluviatilis, assembly GCA_034096865.1. Classification (NCBI taxonomy): domain Eukaryota; kingdom Metazoa; phylum Mollusca; class Gastropoda; order Cycloneritida; family Neritidae; genus Theodoxus; species Theodoxus fluviatilis. The sequence goes on along the minus strand of JAWQFJ010030805.1, from coordinate 58,340 downwards.
TCATCACAGTAAATCATGCACCAATGGAGATTCGCCTACACGAGGAGAAGTGTTGTTTCTTTTATAGTTTATCATCAACAAGAGCATACACCTCTCATTTCAATATATGCACTAACATTTTCTTCTCATTCTTGATTGTAACATTTCAATTTACATTCATTTACAAAATGGTCATCATTTTGCATATCAAAAACGAACTCGATGACAAAGTCCAGGACCATGCTCTCTCTCTCTCTCTCTCTGTCTCGCTCTGTCTCTCTCTGTCTCGCTCTCTGTCTCTCTCTCTCTCTCTCTCTCTCCCTAATCTCCCTCCCTCCCTAATCTCCCACCCTGCCTGCTCTCTCTCTCTTCCTGCTCTATTTCTCCCTCCCTCCCTCTCTCTCGCATGCACACATGCATGTACACACACACACACCCTCAACACACATGCTCATACAAGCATACATGCATGCATGTGAACAAGAACATGCACACACACATACACACACAAACACGAACACTGTATACACAGTAGGAAACCCTTCAAATTCTTACTTGTCATAGCGGAGCCAGACGAAAATGATGAGGACAACACAGCAGAAGAAGATAAAGATGCCGATGGCGACAAGAACCCACCACAGGGCTTGCCACTGGACATTGCTCCTGGAGGTCTGGCTGGCGTAGCAAGCCTGATGGCAACAACAAGGTGCTTGCAATTCAACTCTAACAGAATTAAGAAACGTATGAAAAAACAAGACTTTTTATTTTAGAACAGGCTTAAGAATTTCTGTTTTCCTTTCACAAAAATAAATTGCTTGGGCATCCCTAAGTGGATAATTTAATGAATGAGTTATTCATTTTGGACAGGAAACACATATATTTTAGAAAACTGAAGAAAAAAAACCCACAAGTTTTAGTGACTGAATTTTTCCCCCAACAATATCAAACAAACAGAAATAATTTCAGCCTTCATAAACATACAAAGAGAGAAATTCAATGGTGAGTGGGGGAACTTTGAACAATCTAATATCTATTGACCCCTCCACACCCCCACCCACCCCCGAGTACATGTGGGTATTTTGTATAAAAAAATTAAGATGTAAGGATGTGACAGATATTGATGATGATGATGATCATCATCATCATTGTGGTTGGTGCATGTGTGTGTGTGTTGTTACTCTTCTCTTGCAATGAATTTTTAAAACAATTTTTTAAACCCTCAGAATTGGATTGATGCACATGCACACACACGACATAGGCACATGCACCCATGAATGCATACTCATACAAATTTGTGACCTCCCAACACAAAATGAGTCATCAGGTGTTCACTGACTCATTTTGAGAGACATTGCTCAATAGAGTGAGAGGTGTTAGGTATGTCAGTATTGAGAATTTGATAGATTTAGGAACCTATGTCCATTTTTAATTGCACAACATCATGTTTTTTCTTAACTTTCCATCTGCAGCTATCCACATGGTCAGCCAAGCCAATATACCTAATTCAAAATAGCCCCCATGAGTACAACACCACGTTGCCTTAAACACAACGTCTAAACTTGAAAACTCATTTTCTCAAAACGTCATAGCAGTGGGCATTAGACTTCAGTAGTTCATAACACTGTCACCATTTCCTCTCTTTTTTTTTTTTTTACATTGTTGGAAAGAAAAATGGCTCCACATTATAACCACATGCACAACTCAGACCTTTCAAAAGTGAACATACAACTCATTTTGTAGTGGAGGGTCACATATCCACAGATTCATACACACACACACACACACACACACACACACATGCATGCACACAAATGCATGCGGGCACTCATACACATAGAGGTTCACACACACATGTAGATACAAACAACCACCAAGATGGTGACAGACAGGCACACGCACCACACACACACACACACATCACATATCACACACACACATCACACACATACACACACACACACACACACACACACACACACACACACACACACACACACACATACATACAAAACACTGTAATTATCACACAGAGACATTTTATTGTGAGAAGGTGTGTGGGAACCCAATGAAATCTTACCCCAGTGGAAGGAGTGCCATATTTGCGGAGGATTTGCTGGTAGCGGTCAGAGGTCATGATGTCTCCTGCACTCCGCAGGGCCTGGACAGACGTCCCCCCGGATAAAACATAGACGAAGCATATGTCGGTCCTGAAAGGAACAAGTCATCCAATCTCAAGTCTCCAGTGTATTTTTTTTTCCTGTCAGCAACTGTAATAAGGATATAATCTTAAAGTCAGCAGTAAAGCCATTATTATGTGTACTAAATTTTCAGCACCACATGCTCATTCTTTTCATTCATCATTGCCGTGAACAATACAGTGAACCTAACACGAGTGTTGCTCAGAATGATCAATTTGTGCTGCTACAAAAAGTGATTCCAATGCAAACGTTTCTTCCAGAAGATATAATCCATCACATGTATATATATTGCCATGAAAGAGGGCAAGTTTGTGAGACAGTATTCCTACTCAGGATTGGGGAAAGTTGAACCAGCTGAGATGAGGAGACTGCGATGAGTGGTCTGATATCTGATACACAAGACTGTTTAAAGTCACCATGCTTTGCCAATGTAGAAGTTTCTCACTTCAAGGCCAAGCAGTTTTGTAGAAAAGCTTGCATCAGTGATGACTTCTTGCACGAATGACAAAATACAGTATCCAATTGAGGAGTCCTTTGTCAGTTTAAGAACCAGACTCCAAGACGTGACTGTGTCAAAATGCAGTTGTTTGGAGCTGTGGTCTCAGCCATCCAGTGCAATCAAATCAAGCCCCAAGGAAAACCTATCTGCAAAGGTATCCTTTTACAAAGCACAATGAGGAAAACCCTCTAGACAATCTCAAGTTTCTGTCATGAAGGTAACCTGTAGCTATTGCCAGACTTCACACAGAAAGGAACCCAGCCAAACTCAGATCATTACACAGACATGCTATGCAATCACCTGAGGAACAATATACACACAAATGGCCTAAGCCATAAAATATGGCACAATGCTTTGTCCTGAGAAAGGGGATAGACCTTTGATGCAAAGCATGAGTCAAACTACAGCCAGGAATAAATGAATAATGTCCCTACTGTTACACTCTTCACATACTATCATTTCTGTACTGCCACCACGTGACAAACAACAGGCACCTCTGCCCCAAGGTCTATATGTAATGCTGATTTAGAATGATGAGAGGAAAGACGTATAGGTAGTAGTTGGGTATTGGTGGTGGCTAGGGGTGGTGTGGGAATGGTAACATGGAGATGGGCGGTATTGGACATCATTCATATTTGATTATGGGGATGTGGAGAGCACTGCTGACCCACCTGAGAACGTCCACACCACCAGAGTCTCCTAGCCTGTGAGCCGCCACCGCCTCCAGTTGGAACTTGTGCTGGCTGTCCACGCTGTTGAGGTCACTGATGCAAAAGTGAACAAAAACATTGACACAATGCATTCACGCTATCGTGCTTTTCATTATGCATCTTTGAAAGTGGCAAAACACTGGTTCTCTGGAAATGTGTGGTAGCTGTGGACATTTCTTAGATCTTTGAGGTTACTTTCAATTAGTAACCCCAAATAATCGAATTAACATGACAACCAAAGTTCACTGAATATCCTAGTATGTTCAATGCATTACAGTCATGCAAAGTTTTCACTGAAGTGGTCAATATCTCCACAATCACATGCTGGTCGTGGCTGTCTGGCTGTGAAGTGGACTATGCAACATAACACCAACGACAATATAAATCAACCCAGTTTATTAAACTCGACCTTATTAGAAATCTGCAAAGTGTTCTTGAAGACTGTACATGTACTGCAGTCCAAACTGATAGTCTCAGTTGGGAAGTGTACATTCAAGCACACAGACACAGATCTGCATCATCCAACCACCTGGCTCATAACATGTAAGCTATAAAAGATCCCTCACCTGATGATAGTCCCTGCCTTTTCCCGCCCCACCGGTGGAGCTTCATTCAGCACCAGACGGAAGCTCTGGGATGGGCTGTACATGTAGATCTGCAAAGGAAACATGCATTAGAGTACATCATCAACACAGCGATCACAAAAGGAAAAAAGATTAAGACCCACCAGGGCAAAAGGTTTAAGGAAAACTCCCATTAGTCTTCAATGAGAGGAAGAAAGAGAAAGTTGGTGGGTGAGAGACAGCAGGCAGAGAGAGAGAGAGAGTGAGAGTGAGGGATAGAGAGTGAGAGAGAGAGAGAAAGAGACAGCGAGAGAGAGAGAGAGAGAGAGAGATTAAGAGAGAGAGAGAGAGAGAGAGAGAGAGAGAGAGAGAGAGAGAGAGAGAGAGATGGACGGATGGATGGATCAATAGATGGATGGATGTGCGGGTGGGCAGGCAGGCAGACAGACCAAGACAATACATCATAAAGATGGACTGTAAAGGCCAGAAGCCCACATCTTTTTAATGCTTCAAAATTAAAATGAAAGTTTGCTTCATCAGCAAACATCACTCACCCTCAGGGTCATGGTGTCATTTTTGGAGAAATCATAGTAGTCCTCTGCTCGAATAACCACCTCGAAGTAGCCAGGGTGGTAGCTGCTATAGGACTGAAGATTGGTGGTCACTTCCCCTGTGTCCGAGTTGACGATGAAGGCAGTGCTCATCGAGATAGGGGAGCCCTCGGGCCGGTGGTAGAATGTGCTTTGACGGACATAGCGCACTCGGTTGTTGGGTGCTGCATCGGGATCCGTGGCAGACACGGTCACCACAGTGGTGGACACTCCAGCGGTGATGGATAGGACTGGGAACAGAGAGTGAGGGACATCACAACAGAGTTTCAGTGTCCTACCTACTGCTCCAGAATGAGGTTGCAGAGCCATTCCAGAGTCCACTGGAAGGAGCACAGACCTGGTCTTTCTTGAAAACAAGAGACTACCACCACCACCACACACATAAATATGACTCTCCACCACAAAACAAATCCAATGTTCACTTTTGGAAGTTTTGAGCTGTGCCTGTGGTCGTGAAGTGAGACATTTTTCTTTCCAATAATTTAAAAAGTTTGAAAATAGGAGAAATGATGAATGGTAGTTATGAACTACTGGATACTCTGGGTTTTAAAGTTTAGACAATGTGTTTAAGGCAATGCAGTGTTGCCATCATGGTGGCTACGCTGAATGTGGTATATTGGCTTGGCTGACCAGCTGGATGGCTGCTGATGGAAAACTAAGAAAAACATGATGTTGTGCTGTTACAAATGTAAGTAGGTTCCCAAATCTATCAAATTCTCAATACTGACATACCTAACACTTCTCACTCTATTGACCGGTGTCCCTAAATGAGGTTAGTGAACATTTTGTGGTGGAGGGTCACATATGTATAGATACATTCAAGTACCTGATATTGCCGAGTCTATGAGGTTTTTGTGTGTGACAGGGTTAGTGAATGGGTGGTAAGAGGGGAGTGGGGGGTGGTCAGAGAGGTAGGTAAGCAATGAACAATGACTAGTAAATGCCTGCATAGTGTAAGATGTCACATAGATTGTATGATGCTCATTATTGCTATTTGTTGAAGGTTTCTGGCAAAATATACATTTTCAGCACTTCACAAGAAGACTGTCTTACCAGAAGAAATGGTCAGAGAGGGAAAGGTGTTGATATTCTGTTTGAGGGGTAAGTTTTAACATACAGAGCATAAGTCCTGCGAGGACAGAAAGGAAAAAAAAGTGAGACCACAGGCAAGGATTGAACCTATGACCTTTTGGCTCCGGCCTGAAAAGCTCTACCAGCTGATCTACAATGGTCGCTATGCACAGTAATGGTCTTAGAGTGGATGTGGTGTTTGGCGACCATGTAGTCGTTGGGAGTAAGCTGGGGCTGGGAGTAAGCTGGGGCTGGGAGTAAGCTGGGGCTCAATCTTCCTGGGCGATTTGAAAGATATGACCCTGTCTGGCGCCTCCCCCTCCCCCCAAAAGCCTAGCGTCTTTGGTTGCTTGGGGTCAGGTACTAAAAGCCTAGCAGCCAGGAATTCCAGCTGATGAGGGAGGTATCCAGCAGCTCTGGCTGTATGTTGCACATGAATACATTTTAAAATGTTCTGCTTGTGTATTCTTTCAGACATCAAGCGGCACTGGAGCCGTTTCCCAGCTTTCCTCTGACAGTAAATAAAAATGAACAATAATAGCAGATTCCTCAATACTATCCCTGACATATTTATTGTGACCAGTGTCTCAGGAGTCAAACCATTCACATCCCATTTAGATTAACATTCCAGATTCGTGGAGTGAAAAAGTCCTTAGCAGAAAGCCAGCATAACAAGTTTTGGACTTATAATCTGTGGATATCTGATCACTAAGCACCTGACTCGGCAATGATCTTAAATCTAACTGAAAGGCAGGGGGACTCACTGTCGATCTGTGTTTTGTTGGCAAAGGTGGGTCCATTGTCGTTGCTGTCGACCAGGATCACCTGAACGTAGGCAAAGTTGCCGCTCCAGTCCAAGAAATTCACATTCACCTGCCTCCTGCGTCGCCTCTTGGCCCCTGTGGCACGAGTCTGGTTGACTCGGACACAGATCCAGAACTCTGACCGCAACTCCCGGTCCATGATCTTGTTGGTAGTGATGGTGCCATTGGTAAACACGTTGAAGAAGTTACCCTCCATCTGAGCTTTGCCTGGGTGTGCAAAGAACAATGAAGTTGACAGAAGTTTTCGACAGTGCTTGAAGTCGACTATAATTATATAGATAGGCTAGCATTGCAGATTATGAAAATATTATTTCAATGAAAATTTCCTTGATGAAAAAAAAGGGAATCCTGGTGAACTTTTTTCTCTCCTTACATCTGAACAATGAGGACAGAAAGCAATGATATCACATGCCACATTACACGGTGGTCAGAAGTATCACCCCATCCCCACCTGTACAAAAATCATATTCAACCAAATGAGGCTTGTCTTTTAAATATACAGTGCAAATGACGTGACAAGGAAGTTAACAAAAGTTTGAAAATTCTGCATATCAGACAAATCAAAACATTTGGAATCTTTCTCATCATCTTTAAAATGAACCCTCCAGCTGTATAGCTTTGCTACCTCATTGCAACCAACACTTCTGCACATGTTTACAGTCTAGAAACTATCTTACTTTTAAAGCTCCACTGCTTTCTTTCTCTTTCGTTACCTTTCTAAGCAAGAGCAAAGGAGGCAACGAAATGACTCACAGTCAGCATTCTCTGTTGCAGGAAAGTAAGCGACATAGTTGTTGGGCTCGCCGTCTGGGTCACAGGCCTCCACTCTGTACACGAAAGTTCCTATTGCTATGTTCTCCATCAGATGCACCTGTATTGGCTCCTGTAGACAATAAACAAATGAGCAGGGCCATACTCACCACCTTTCACAAGATATTTGAATGGTCTTGACACCTGGCCTAAGTTGGATAATGCAACATTTCTTTTCCACTTCGTCCTCTGTCAAAGATGATACAATTTGGTCTCATAAACCTGAGTGTTCGGGACTTTGTTACAAAATTTGCTTATCTTCCCTATAAATGGTGAGTTTCTCCTTTTGTTAGCACAGCCTCTCCTGACAGTACTGAAAGCAAGGTGTGCACCCACAGATATGACACACGAACAGTATTATGCCAGCATCAACTCCAGGATAGCGATTAACTCAAATGTTTCAATAGTTCACTGCCGCACACAAAGTCATTACTTCCATAATCACGCTTTCACTGCCCTCAGATGAGAAAGGCCAAATTCTGCACAGGCTAAGAGAAATCAGACAATGACAAAAGTGAAGAATATTTCCTGATCACACAAAATGCTTTGCATGCACATCCTGCTCCTCAAGGAAACTCCCCTGCAGCTGAGCTAAAGGAAAAGTGCTATGTTATCGGTGTTTCTAATACAATATTTGATTATATTTTCATAAATACAACAGGATACATGAAAATACTGACTTCTGCAACATAAATGTATATATTAAGCACTTTCTGACACCAGGACACTTGCATACTACATCCCACTATGAACAGAGTACAGCATACTAGTATATACTTAGATACTACTTCACAAAATCAAAGTCACATGTCCTGTTCTTTTCCTTCAGTGCCAATAGCAAGCATACAATACGTCTTCAAACACAAAGTGTTCCTTTGATCCACACATGTGTGTGTGTGTGTATGTGTGTGTGTGTGTGTGTGTGTGTGTGTGTGTGTGTATGTGTGTGTAAGCACTTCAAACAAGATGTGCTGCCTGAACGCAAATTCATTGCTGTTTTGCTTCTGAAAAAACTTAGCACTTATCGTCCCACAACCCTATATTCAACTCTTTGTTCCCATTTCCATACCACCCCTTTCTGTCAGTGAATTTGTAGGCTAGTTCACCAAGTTCCCACTCAGTCTCATTATTCTCAATTCAGCAACCATATTAGCAACAAGAGGCAGCTATGATGCAAGATATTGCAAGCCCACTACATTGTGAAGCATGAGTGTGGGCAGGAAAATGCAAAGACCAGCTATAGGGCTTATGTGGTAGGTCGGTATGAGAATGGCAGCACGTGTTAGAGACTCGTAGTGTTAGACATTATGTGACCATCCCCTTCATGATGAGATGGATGTTCACTTGGAAATTCTGAACTATGTGTTTGGTGGTTTTCCGACAATATTAAAAGCCTGAATATAGGAGAAATTGTAAGAAAGTTATGAGTTACTAAAGTCTGATACCCATTTGTACGACGTTTTGAGAAAATGGGTTTTCAAGCTTAGGCACGGTGTTTAAAGGAATGCTGTGTTGACATTATGGTGGTGAATGTGGTATATTGGCTTGGCTGGCCAGGTGGATGGAAAGCTCAGAAAAACATGTTGAGCACCAAAAAAAAAAGAAGGGCAAAGCCCATACAACTCACATGCTTGACCTTGACCTTTACATGACCTTGACCTTCAGGTGACCTTCAAGGTCAATCAACTACACCTAGCAATGACATCATACACTAAACAAAGAAATGCTTTACACATTTTTCCTACAAAAATACATGTGGCCTTGACCCAAGGTCAAGGTCATCCAAGGTCATGCAACACAAAGCTGTTAATTCAAGACATAGGAAGCACAATGGTGCTTATTGGCACTTTCTACCATGAGATATGGTCACTTTTAGTGGTTCACTACCCCATTTTGGTCACATTTCATTAGGGTCAAAGTGACCTTGACCTTGATGATAAATGTGTCTCATGATGAAAGTATAACATGTGCCCCCTATAATTAATAAGTTTGAAACAGTTATCTTCCATAGTTCAGGGTCAAGATCACTTCAAAATATGTATACAATCCAACTTTAAAGAGCTCCAATGACCTTGACCTTGAAGCAAGGTCAACCAAACTGGTATCAAAAAATAGGGCTTACTTTGCCCTATATACCATGTATAGGTGAGGTATCCAATCTCAAAAACGTCAGAGAAAATTGAGAAAATGTGAAAAATGGCTGTTTTTTAGACAACATTTATGGCCCCTGCGACCTTGACCTTGAAGCAAGGTCAAGTCACTATGTATGCTTTTTGAGGCCTTGTCATCATACACCATCATGCCAAATTGGGTGTTGATAGACTTAATAGTCTCCGAGAAAAATCCAACGTTAAAGTTTTCGGACGCCCGGACGCCCGGACCGGACGCCCGGACGGACGAAACGGGTGAGTACATAGAATCACTTTTGCTTCGCATGTGAGTCAAAAATGGACGTAGGTTCCAAATCATTCCTATTCCCAATTCTGACATACCCAACACCTTTCACTCTATTTGGCTGATTTATAGAAATGAGGCTGGGTTTCATCTGTTTCATTTTGTGGTGGAGGGTCACCTATCTTGGAGAGTAGGTCGCAACCAACTTCCGGCTGCAGAAGCTGCTGTCAAGGCAGTGCGGTGTAGTTCTGCCACAACTACCGAAGCAGGAACTGTTATGGTCAGTGGTCTAAGCACATACCCGCCGGTTGGAGCAGGCCAAGAAGGAGGGAACGTTGTCATTGATGTCCAAAATGCGGATGGTAACACGCCGATAGCTCTCCAAGGTTGAGTTGACGGTGTCCCTGGCGGCAACGATCAGCTGGTACAAAGAACAGTTTATTAGAATTTAGACAAGAAGGAAGAAAATGATGATTATGATGACGACAATGACAATGATGATAACAGTGATGTAGTAGAATAGAGTCAAGGATTAAAAAGAAAACACAGTCATAACAAAAACATATGTTTATAATTATTTAATAATAGAGCATGCTTTTAAATTGTTTTGAAATAATATAAATATAAAAGAACAACAAGAAGGGCAAAGCCCATATGACTCACATGCTTGACCTTGACCTTTCCATGACCTTGACCTTCAAGGTCAAGGTCAAACAACTACACCTAGCAATGATATCATACACTAAGAAATGCTTTACACATTTTTCCTACACAAATACATGTAGCCTTGACCCAAGGTCAAGGTCATCAAGGTCATGCAACACAAAGCTGTTAATTCAAGACACAGGAAGCACAATGGTGCTTATTGGCACTTTCTACCATGAGATATGGTCACTTTTAGTGGTTCACTACCCCATTTTGGTCACATTTCATAAGGGTCAAAGTGATCTTGACCTTGATGATATGTGACCAAATGTGTCTCATGATAAAAGTATAACATGTGCCCCACATAATTATTAAGTTTGAAACAGTTATCTTCCATAGTTCAGGGTCAAGGTCACTTCAAAATATGTATACAATCCAACTTTGAAGAGCTCCTGTGACCTTGACCTTGAAGCAAGATCAACCAAACTGGTATCAAAAGATATGGCTTACTTTGCCCTATATCTCTATATATATTTTCGCTGTCTGTCTGTGTGTGTGTCTGTGTGTCTGTGTGTGTGTGTGTGTGTGTGACACTCATACGTTTCCACAGTTTTATTCCGATCGACTTGAAATTTGGTATGGGGTTAGGTGTGGACCGGGGTCAGGTCAACGTGGGGTTAAAAAAATGGTGTTGCCATGGTAACCGGAAGTGGGCACAAACAAGATGGCCGCCGAAAACTCAAAGTGCTCCAATTTGACCGAAATTTGGTGTGTAGGTAGGTATAGTCAGATGATGAAGATCTGTCCAAAAAAAATTTGGTTGTCATGGTTACGTCACGATAAAAACAAGATGGCGGCTGAAGAATTTGGACGACTGTGTCGAAGGCGGCGAAGCCGCCTGAGACACAGGAGTTCCCATCGACTTGAAACTTGGAATGGGGTTAGGTGTGGGCCAGGGTCAGGTCATGGTGGGATTAAAAAATGGTGTTGCCATGGTAACCGGAAGTGGGCACAAACAAGATGGCCGCCGAAAACTCAAAGTGCTCCGATTTGACCGAAATTTGGTGAGTGGGTTGGTACAATCGAATGATGAAGATCTGTGAAAAAAAATGTTGGTTGTCATGGTTACGTCACGAGAAAAACAAGATGGCGGCTGAAGAATTTGGACGACTGTGTCGAAGGCGGCGAAGCCGCCTGAGACACAGGAGTTCCCATCGACTTAAAACTTGGTATGGGTTAGGTGTGGGCTGGGGTCAGGTCATGGTGGGATTAAAAAATGGTGTTGCCATGGTAACCGGAAGTGGGCACAAACAAGATGGCCGCCGAAAACTCAAAGTGCTCCTATTTGACCGAAATTTGGTGTGCGGGTTGGTAAAGTCAGATGATGAAGATCTGTGAACAAATTTTTCGGTTGTCATGGTTACGTCACGAGAAAAACAAAATGGCGGCTGAGGAAACAATGGACGACTGTGTCGAAGGCGGCGAAGCCGCCTGAGACACAGGAGTTCCCGTCGACTTGAAACTTGGAATGGGGTTAGGTGTGGACCGGGGTCAGGTCAACATGGGGTTAAAAAAATGGTGTTGCCATGGTAACCGGAAGTGGGCACAAACAAGATGGCCGCCGAAAACTCAAAGTGCTCCGATTTGACCGAAATTTGGTGTGCGGGTAGATAAAGTCAGATGATGAAGATCTGTGAACAAATTTTTTGGTTGTCATGGTTACGTCACGAGAAAAACAAAATGGCGCCTGAGGAAACAATGGACGACTGTGTCGAAGGCGGCGAAGCCGCCTGAGACACAGGAGTTCCCATCGACTTAAAACTTGGTATAAGGTTAGATGTGGGCCGGGGTCAGGTCATGGTGGGATTAAAAAAAGGTGTCGCCATGGTAACCGGAAGTGGGCACAAACAAGATGGCCACCAAAACCTCAAAGTTCTCCGATTTGACCGAAATTTGGTGTGTGGGTTGGTAAAGTCAAATGATGAAGATCTGTGATCACATTTTTGGTTATGGTTACGTAATGAGATAAACAAAATGGCGGCTGAAGAATTTGGCTTTGTATGTGGCTGTGATGCTTTGCGCATTACCTGGCCGCGAAGCGGCTAGTATCATATATAAGTGAGATATCCAATCTAAAAATATTCAGAGAAAATTGAGAAAATGTGAAAAATGGCTGTTTTTTAGACAACATTTATGGCCCCTGCGACCTTGACCTTGAAGCAAGGTCAAGTCACCATATATGTTTTTTGAGGCCTTGTCATCATACACCATCATGCCAAATTGGGTGTTGATAGACTTAATAGTCTCCGAGAAAAATCCAGCGTTAAAGGTTTAAACGGACGCCCGGATGGACGAAACGGGTGAGTACATAGACTCACTTTTGCTTCGCATGTGAGTAAAAAATTCAAATTGTTCATCTAGACATTAATGAAATAAGCAGTCTTCATGTTGAGAGAGACAGAGAGAGAGAGAGAGAGAAATGAACAGACAAAATGGTTTATTCATGAGGCCTCCAGTCTATCCCAATGTCTACATGTTTAACTCTTCAGCTGTTACAATTTCTCTGATCTCACATATCCAATTCAAAGCTAACACATATATATGGGTACCTACCTTATCTTATAATGGTTGCTGGCAGAAAATTGGTGTTTTATGTTTCTCAAGTCTACAATGTAAATATTTCTGCCTAAGATCTTCATGAACTGGATAAACAAACAGCAGCTGAAATTCACACTCAAATTCTTCCTTACAAGCAGGACAAACATGCAATGCATTTGGGCATTGTATAGACATTTGTGAAGGTACAATTTACTGAATCTAGAATGATATTGGATAGTCACATCTTGAAATGACTTCTATCAAGAGCATGCATATACTCTTCTCTTCCCTGACTGGGCTTTATCTGTCGGTGAAATGAGTACCTTGCCCTGCCTAATGATGCTTCTGTCTAGTCATGAAAAAAATTCATTGACAATAGAATACACCTCTTCAGTTCTTTAATAAATGTTCTTTCATTTTGCACAGTGTAACTAGCCCTTAATTGTTCAAAACCATACAGACATAACAAAGCTTGTATTCAATGAGCACTTCATTAGGAAACTCAGTGATATCCTCACATAACATACACAATGCAGGCGAACTCTTACCAAGAGAACTGAACATGGAGAGAGAGAGAAAGAGAGAGAATGAGAGAGAGAGAGAGAGAGAGAGAGAGAGAGAGAGAGAGAGAGAGAGAGAGAGAGAGAGAGAGAGAGAGAGAGAGAGAGAGAGAGACAGAGAGAGAGAGAGAGAGAGAGAGAGAGAGAGAGAGAGAGAGAGAGACAGAGAGACAGAGAGACAGAGAGAGAGAGAGACAGAGACAGAGACAGAGAGATTGATTGATTGATTGATTGATTGATTCTTTATTTATCAAGGATGAAATTTTAGGCATTTCTGCCTATCTTAACAAGAAGGGCAAAGCACATACGACTCACATGATTGACCTTGACCTTTACATGACCTTGACCTTCAGGTGCCCTCAAGGTCAAGGTCAAACAACTAAACCTAGCAATGACATCATACACTAAGAAATGCTTTACACATTTTTCCTACCAAAATACATGTGACCTTGACCCTAGGTCAAGGTCATCCAAGGTCATGCAACACAAAGCTGTTAATTCAAGACAATGGTGCTTATTGGCACTTTCTACCATGAGATATGGTCACTTTTAGTGGTTCACTACCCCATTTTGGTCACATTTCATAAGGGTCAAAGTGACCTTGACCTTGATGATATGTGACCAAATGTGTCTCATGATGAAAGTATAACATGTGGCCCACATAATTATTAAGTTTGAAACAGTTATCTTCCATAGTTCAGGGGCAAGGTCGCTTCAAAATATGTATACAATCCAACTTTGAAGAGCTCCTGTGACCTTGACCTTGAAGCAAGGTCAACCAAACTGGTATCAAAAGATAGGGATTACTTTGCCCTATATATCATATATAGGTCAGGTATCCAATCTCAAATACTTAAGAGAAAATTGAGAAAATGGCTATTTTTTAGACAACATTTATGGCCCCTGCGACCTTGACCTTGAAGCAATGTCAAGTCACTATGTATGTTTTTTGAGGCCTTGTCATCATACACCATCATGCCACATTTGGTATTGATAGACTTAATAGTCTCCGAGAAAAATCCAACGTTAAAGTTTTAAACGGACGCCCGGACGCCTGGACGGACGAAACGGGTGAGTACATAGACTCACTTTTGCTTCGCATGTGAGTCAAAAACTGTCCTTGCTCATAAAGAAATGAAAACATGGATAGATAAGGAAAAAAATACACAGTAGCTAATCTATGTACATCAATTGGTAAGGTATATGAAGAATATGATCAACAATGACAAAGATTTAGTAGATGCCTTTGACAACTGTCAGCTCAGTGAGTCTTCAAGTTCAAGCAAATATGTGTCATATGTACAGGCGACAGCAGTGAGATCATCTGGATAGATAATCACGTATGGATGCTTTAAAAGACTTCTAACCAATTCTCTTCTACATAGTAGGAATTGGGGCATGCCAGAAATGATGACTACATATATGCACCAACATACATGAATGTCTTTTATGTCGATACGCCTTCGAGAGATTACATTATTTCAATTTCAAGTCGGTGAGATGAAGAAGGGTATTTATCTGAGAGAGAGAGAGAAAGAGAGAGAGAGAGAGAGAGAGAGAGAGAGAGAGAGAGAGAGAGAGTGGGGTGGGGTGGGGTGGATGAACAGTCTGATGGATGGGCAAACAGACTGACCGACAGATGGACAGATGGATGGATGGATAAATGGATAGTGTTTTACGGCCTATTAGCCTTGTAGGCTATGTAAGGCCACTAAGCACGAAAATCACTAGAACAGTTTTAGAGTAAACGTAATCCAGTCACAGTGTCCCTAGTTATTCGCCTCTTACGAATCGCGTATGGAGACTCGGTGGGTCAATTCTTACTCCAAACCCACAGGCAGATGGACAGACGGAAGGATAGACAGAGGCAGGGAGAAAGGCAGAGAGAGAAAGACAGACCAACAGACAGACCGACTGACCCACCTACTGACTGACCGCCATCCCGCCCTACAGAGAGACACAGACACACACACACATACACACACAGAGACCAACACAGACAGACAGAGAAAGACAGACAGACAGACAAGACAGACAGACAGACAGACAGAAAGGCTGGCAGACAGGCAGGCAGGAGGCAGGCAGGCATACAGACAGACAGACAGAAGTAAAGCCACAGGCTGATGCAGTGTGAAAGGACAGCCAATGCAGGGAGCAGGGGAAATTTCCTTACAGAGTACACCTCCTTGACTTCTCGGTCCAGATCTCCAGTGACGAAAACTCGGCCAGTGACAGGGTGGATGCCAAACTTGCTGGCGTCCTTAGCATCAGCTCCTGGCAGCCAACTGTAGATCACATTAGCATTTGGTGTCCTGGGTTTTGCTAACACTGTGGTCACGGTGGTGTTCAGAGGAGAACCCTGCAAGAGATGGATGGATGGAGTTTTATGGCCTATCAGCCTTTGTGTGCTATTTAATGCCACTGATCACGAAATATAATAAGAGTTGGTTAGTAGACGATCAAGTCAAGGCATAATTTCCCTAATTAATTGCCTCTCATGAATTGTGTAGGGAAACACACTGGGTCAATTCTTACCCCAAACCTACAGGGGGCTTGCTGCAAGATTGAAGAAGCAGAAAAGGTCAAACACAAAGGTATAGGTCTGGTTCTATATAGTGTTTTACCATCTATGTCTGGGTCTCAAACCACTTTAAGCCCTTGATCACTGAGCCTTTGATCAACTCTTCACTGGAATCTGATGACAAGCAAAATGACTGAGAGATAATAGTCACACAGTCAGGTACCAGCACCGACTCCACTCCCTGGGGAGTATTCCGCTAACTCATGGCCGCACACATGGTTTAATCTCACCACAGTGTGCCCTCACTGCCCTCACATGTACTCAGTTTTCCTCCTGGGTGAGGAGGAGCAATGTGAGTTAAGTACCTTGCTAGAAAATGCTGCTCCTGGGTGAGGAGGAGCAATGTGAGTTAAGTACCTTGCTAGAAAATGCTGCTCCTGGGTGAGGAGGAGCAATGTGAGTTAAGTACCTTGCTAGAAAATGCTGCTCCTGGGTGAGGAGGAGCAATGTGAGTTAAGTACCTTGCTAGAAAATGCTGCTCCTGGGTGAGGAGGAGCAATGTGAGTTAAGTACCTTGCTAGAAAATGCTGCTCCTGGGTGAGGAGGAGCAATGTGAGTTAAGTACCTTGCTAGAAAATGCTGCTCCTGGGTGAGGAGGAGCAATGTGAGTTAAGTACCTTGCTAGAAAATGCTGCTCCTGGGTGAGGAGGAGCAATGTGAGTTAAGTACCTTGCTAGAAAATGCTGCTCCTGGGTGAGGAGGAGCAATGTGAGTTAAGTACCTTGCTAGAAAATGCTGCTCCTGGGTGAGGAGGAGCAATGTGAGTTAAGTACCTTGCTAGAAAATGCTGCTCCTGGGTGAGGAGGAGCAATGTGAGTTAAGTACCTTGCTAGAAAATGCTGCTCCTGGGTGAGGAGGAGCAATGTGAGTTAAGTACCTTGCTAGAAAATGCTGCTCCTGGGTGAGGAGGAGCAATGTGAGTTAAGTACCTTGCTAGAAAATGCTGCTCCTGGGTGAGGAGGAGCAATGTGAGTTAAGTACCTTGCTAGAAAATGCTGCTCCTGGGTGAGGAGGAGCAATGTGAGTTAAGTACCTTGCTAGAAAATGCTGCTCCTGGGTGAGGAGGAGCAATGTGAGTTAAGTACCTTGCTAGAAAATGCTGCTCCTGGGTGAGGAGGAGCAATGTGAGTTAAGTACCTTGCTAGAAAATGCTGCTCCTGGGTGAGGAGGAGCAATGTGAGTTAAGTACCTTGCTAGAAAATGCTGCTCCTGGGTGAGGAGGAGCAATGTGAGTTAAGTACCTTGCTAGAAAATGCTGCTCCTGGGTGAGGAGGAGCAATGTGAGTTAAGTACCTTGCTAGAAAATGCTGCTCCTGGGTGAGGAGGAGCAATGTGAGTTAAGTACCTTGCTAGAAAATGCTGCTCCTGGGTGAGGAGGAGCAATGTGAGTTAAGTACCTTGCTAGAAAATGCTGCTCCTGGGTGAGGAGGAGCAATGTGAGTTAAGTACCTTGCTAGAAAATGCTGCTCCTGGGTGAGGAGGAGCAATGTGAGTTAAGTACCTTGCTAGAAAATGCTGCTCCTGGGTGAGGAGGAGCAATGTGAGTTAAGTACCTTGCTAGAAAATGCTGCTCCTGGGTGAGGAGGAGCAATGTGAGTTAAGTACCTTGCTAGAAAATGCTGCTCCTGGGTGAGGAGGAGCAATGTGAGTTAAGTACCTTGCTAGAAAATGCTGCTCCTGGGTGAGGAGGAGCAATGTGAGTTAAGTACCTTGCTAGAAAATGCTGCTCCTGGGTGAGGAGGAGCAATGTGAGTTAAGTACCTTGCTAGAAAATGCTGCTCCTGGGTGAGGAGGAGCAATGTGAGTTAAGTACCTTGCTAGAAAATGCTGCTCCTGGGTGAGGAGGAGCAATGTGAGTTAAGTACCTTGCTAGAAAATGCTGCTCCTGGGTGAGGAGGAGCAATGTGAGTTAAGTACCTTGCTAGAAAATGCTGCTCCTGGGTGAGGAGGAGCAATGTGAGTTAAGTACCTTGCTAGAAAATGCTGCTCCTGGGTGAGGAGGAGCAATGTGAGTTAAGTACCTTGCTAGAAAATGCTGCTCCTGGGTGAGGAGGAGCAATGTGAGTTAAGTACCTTGCTAGAAAATGCTGCTCCTGGGTGAGGAGGAGCAATGTGAGTTAAGTACCTTGCTAGAAAATGCTGCTCCTGGGTGAGGAGGAGCAATGTGAGTTAAGTACCTTGCTAGAAAATGCTGCTCCTGGGTGAGGAGGAGCAATGTGAGTTAAGTACCTTGCTAGAAAATGCTGCTCCTGGGTGAGGAGGAGCAATGTGAGTTAAGTACCTTGCTAGAAAATGCTGCTCCTGGGTGAGGAGGAGC
The DNA here is from genome assembly GCA_034096865.1 of Theodoxus fluviatilis. Taxonomy (NCBI): domain Eukaryota; kingdom Metazoa; phylum Mollusca; class Gastropoda; order Cycloneritida; family Neritidae; genus Theodoxus; species Theodoxus fluviatilis. The sequence goes on along the minus strand of JAWQFJ010030805.1, from coordinate 39,980 downwards.
AATGTGAGTTAAGTACCTTGCTAGAAAATGCTGCTCCTGGGTGAGGAGGAGCAATGTGAGTTAAGTACCTTGCTAGAAAATGCTGCTCCTGGGTGAGGAGGAGCAATGTGAGTTAAGTACCTTGCTAGAAAATGCTGCTCCTGGGTGAGGAGGAGCAATGTGAGTTAAGTACCTTGCTAGAAAATGCTGCTCCTGGGTGAGGAGGAGCAATGTGAGTTAAGTACCTTGCTAGAAAATGCTGCTCCTGGGTGAGGAGGAGCAATGTGAGTTAAGTACCTTGCTAGAAAATGCTGCTCCTGGGTGAGGAGGAGCAATGTGAGTTAAGTACCTTGCTAGAAAATGCTGCTCCTGGGTGAGGAGGAGCAATGTGAGTTAAGTACCTTGCTAGAAAATGCTGCTCCTGGGTGAGGAGGAGCAATGTGAGTTAAGTACCTTGCTAGAAAATGCTGCTCCTGGGTGAGGAGGAGCAATGTGAGTTAAGTACCTTGCTAGAAAATGCTGCTCCTGGGTGAGGAGGAGCAATGTGAGTTAAGTACCTTGCTAGAAAATGCTGCTCCTGGGTGAGGAGGAGCAATGTGAGTTAAGTACCTTGCTAGAAAATGCTGCTCCTGGGTGAGGAGGAGCAATGTGAGTTAAGTACCTTGCTAGAAAATGCTGCTCCTGGGTGAGGAGGAGCAATGTGAGTTAAGTACCTTGCTAGAAAATGCTGCTCCTGGGTGAGGAGGAGCAATGTGAGTTAAGTACCTTGCTAGAAAATGCTGCTCCTGGGTGAGGAGGAGCAATGTGAGTTAAGTACCTTGCTAGAAAATGCTGCTCCTGGGTGAGGAGGAGCAATGTGAGTTAAGTACCTTGCTAGAAAATGCTGCTCCTGGGTGAGGAGGAGCAATGTGAGTTAAGTACCTTGCTAGAAAATGCTGCTCCTGGGTGAGGAGGAGCAATGTGAGTTAAGTACCTTGCTAGAAAATGCTGCTCCTGGGTGAGGAGGAGCAATGTGAGTTAAGTACCTTGCTAGAAAATGCTGCTCCTGGGTGAGGAGGAGCAATGTGAGTTAAGTACCTTGCTAGAAAATGCTGCTCCTGGGTGAGGAGGAGCAATGTGAGTTAAGTACCTTGCTAGAAAATGCTGCTCCTGGGTGAGGAGGAGCAATGTGAGTTAAGTACCTTGCTAGAAAATGCTGCTCCTGGGTGAGGAGGAGCAATGTGAGTTAAGTACCTTGCTAGAAAATGCTGCTCCTGGGTGAGGAGGAGCAATGTGAGTTAAGTACCTTGCTAGAAAATGCTGCTCCTGGGTGAGGAGGAGCAATGTGAGTTAAGTACCTTGCTAGAAAATGCTGCTCCTGGGTGAGGAGGAGCAATGTGAGTTAAGTACCTTGCTAGAAAATGCTGCTCCTGGGTGAGGAGGAGCAATGTGAGTTAAGTACCTTGCTAGAAAATGCTGCTCCTGGGTGAGGAGGAGCAATGTGAGTTAAGTACCTTGCTAGAAAATGCTGCTCCTGGGTGAGGAGGAGCAATGTGAGTTAAGTACCTTGCTAGAAAATGCTGCTCCTGGGTGAGGAGGAGCAATGTGAGTTAAGTACCTTGCTAGAAAATGCTGCTCCTGGGTGAGGAGGAGCAATGTGAGTTAAGTACCTTGCTAGAAAATGCTGCTCCTGGGTGAGGAGGAGCAATGTGAGTTAAGTACCTTGCTAGAAAATGCTGCTCCTGGGTGAGGAGGAGCAATGTGAGTTAAGTACCTTGCTAGAAAATGCTGCTCCTGGGTGAGGAGGAGCAATGTGAGTTAAGTACCTTGCTAGAAAATGCTGCTCCTGGGTGAGGAGGAGCAATGTGAGTTAAGTACCTTGCTAGAAAATGCTGCTCCTGGGTGAGGAGGAGCAATGTGAGTTAAGTACCTTGCTAGAAAATGCTGCTCCTGGGTGAGGAGGAGCAATGTGAGTTAAGTACCTTGCTAGAAAATGCTGCTCCTGGGTGAGGAGGAGCAATGTGAGTTAAGTACCTTGCTAGAAAATGCTGCTCCTGGGTGAGGAGGAGCAATGTGAGTTAAGTACCTTGCTAGAAAATGCTGCTCCTGGGTGAGGAGGAGCAATGTGAGTTAAGTACCTTGCTAGAAAATGCTGCTCCTGGGTGAGGAGGAGCAATGTGAGTTAAGTACCTTGCTAGAAAATGCTGCTCCTGGGTGAGGAGGAGCAATGTGAGTTAAGTACCTTGCTAGAAAATGCTGCTCCTGGGTGAGGAGGAGCAATGTGAGTTAAGTACCTTGCTAGAAAATGCTGCTCCTGGGTGAGGAGGAGCAATGTGAGTTAAGTACCTTGCTAGAAAATGCTGCTCCTGGGTGAGGAGGAGCAATGTGAGTTAAGTACCTTGCTAGAAAATGCTGCTCCTGGGTGAGGAGGAGCAATGTGAGTTAAGTACCTTGCTAGAAAATGCTGCTCCTGGGTGAGGAGGAGCAATGTGAGTTAAGTACCTTGCTAGAAAATGCTGCTCCTGGGTGAGGAGGAGCAATGTGAGTTAAGTACCTTGCTAGAAAATGCTGCTCCTGGGTGAGGAGGAGCAATGTGAGTTAAGTACCTTGCTAGAAAATGCTGCTCCTGGGTGAGGAGGAGCAATGTGAGTTAAGTACCTTGCTAGAAAATGCTGCTCCTGGGTGAGGAGGAGCAATGTGAGTTAAGTACCTTGCTAGAAAATGCTGCTCCTGGGTGAGGAGGAGCAATGTGAGTTAAGTACCTTGCTAGAAAATGCTGCTCCTGGGTGAGGAGGAGCAATGTGAGTTAAGTACCTTGCTAGAAAATGCTGCTCCTGGGTGAGGAGGAGCAATGTGAGTTAAGTACCTTGCTAGAAAATGCTGCTCCTGGGTGAGGAGGAGCAATGTGAGTTAAGTACCTTGCTAGAAAATGCTGCTCCTGGGTGAGGAGGAGCAATGTGAGTTAAGTACCTTGCTAGAAAATGCTGCTCCTGGGTGAGGAGGAGCAATGTGAGTTAAGTACCTTGCTAGAAAATGCTGCTCCTGGGTGAGGAGGAGCAATGTGAGTTAAGTACCTTGCTAGAAAATGCTGCTCCTGGGTGAGGAGGAGCAATGTGAGTTAAGTACCTTGCTAGAAAATGCTGCTCCTGGGTGAGGAGGAGCAATGTGAGTTAAGTACCTTGCTAGAAAATGCTGCTCCTGGGTGAGGAGGAGCAATGTGAGTTAAGTACCTTGCTAGAAAATGCTGCTCCTGGGTGAGGAGGAGCAATGTGAGTTAAGTACCTTGCTAGAAAATGCTGCTCCTGGGTGAGGAGGAGCAATGTGAGTTAAGTACCTTGCTAGAAAATGCTGCTCCTGGGTGAGGAGGAGCAATGTGAGTTAAGTACCTTGCTAGAAAATGCTGCTCCTGGGTGAGGAGGAGCAATGTGAGTTAAGTACCTTGCTAGAAAATGCTGCTCCTGGGTGAGGAGGAGCAATGTGAGTTAAGTACCTTGCTAGAAAATGCTGCTCCTGGGTGAGGAGGAGCAATGTGAGTTAAGTACCTTGCTAGAAAATGCTGCTCCTGGGTGAGGAGGAGCAATGTGAGTTAAGTACCTTGCTAGAAAATGCTGCTCCTGGGTGAGGAGGAGCAATGTGAGTTAAGTACCTTGCTAGAAAATGCTGCTCCTGGGTGAGGAGGAGCAATGTGAGTTAAGTACCTTGCTAGAAAATGCTGCTCCTGGGTGAGGAGGAGCAATGTGAGTTAAGTACCTTGCTAGAAAATGCTGCTCCTGGGTGAGGAGGAGCAATGTGAGTTAAGTACCTTGCTAGAAAATGCTGCTCCTGGGTGAGGAGGAGCAATGTGAGTTAAGTACCTTGCTAGAAAATGCTGCTCCTGGGTGAGGAGGAGCAATGTGAGTTAAGTACCTTGCTAGAAAATGCTGCTCCTGGGTGAGGAGGAGCAATGTGAGTTAAGTACCTTGCTAGAAAATGCTGCTCCTGGGTGAGGAGGAGCAATGTGAGTTAAGTACCTTGCTAGAAAATGCTGCTCCTGGGTGAGGAGGAGCAATGTGAGTTAAGTACCTTGCTAGAAAATGCTGCTCCTGGGTGAGGAGGAGCAATGTGAGTTAAGTACCTTGCTAGAAAATGCTGCTCCTGGGTGAGGAGGAGCAATGTGAGTTAAGTACCTTGCTAGAAAATGCTGCTCCTGGGTGAGGAGGAGCAATGTGAGTTAAGTACCTTGCTAGAAAATGCTGCTCCTGGGTGAGGAGGAGCAATGTGAGTTAAGTACCTTGCTAGAAAATGCTGCTCCTGGGTGAGGAGGAGCAATGTGAGTTAAGTACCTTGCTAGAAAATGCTGCTCCTGGGTGAGGAGGAGCAATGTGAGTTAAGTACCTTGCTAGAAAATGCTGCTCCTGGGTGAGGAGGAGCAATGTGAGTTAAGTACCTTGCTAGAAAATGCTGCTCCTGGGTGAGGAGGAGCAATGTGAGTTAAGTACCTTGCTAGAAAATGCTGCTCCTGGGTGAGGAGGAGCAATGTGAGTTAAGTACCTTGCTAGAAAATGCTGCTCCTGGGTGAGGAGGAGCAATGTGAGTTAAGTACCTTGCTAGAAAATGCTGCTCCTGGGTGAGGAGGAGCAATGTGAGTTAAGTACCTTGCTAGAAAATGCTGCTCCTGGGTGAGGAGGAGCAATGTGAGTTAAGTACCTTGCTAGAAAATGCTGCTCCTGGGTGAGGAGGAGCAATGTGAGTTAAGTACCTTGCTAGAAAATGCTGCTCCTGGGTGAGGAGGAGCAATGTGAGTTAAGTACCTTGCTAGAAAATGCTGCTCCTGGGTGAGGAGGAGCAATGTGAGTTAAGTACCTTGCTAGAAAATGCTGCTCCTGGGTGAGGAGGAGCAATGTGAGTTAAGTACCTTGCTAGAAAATGCTGCTCCTGGGTGAGGAGGAGCAATGTGAGTTAAGTACCTTGCTAGAAAATGCTGCTCCTGGGTGAGGAGGAGCAATGTGAGTTAAGTACCTTGCTAGAAAATGCTGCTCCTGGGTGAGGAGGAGCAATGTGAGTTAAGTACCTTGCTAGAAAATGCTGCTCCTGGGTGAGGAGGAGCAATGTGAGTTAAGTACCTTGCTAGAAAATGCTGCTCCTGGGTGAGGAGGAGCAATGTGAGTTAAGTACCTTGCTAGAAAATGCTGCTCCTGGGTGAGGAGGAGCAATGTGAGTTAAGTACCTTGCTAGAAAATGCTGCTCCTGGGTGAGGAGGAGCAATGTGAGTTAAGTACCTTGCTAGAAAATGCTGCTCCTGGGTGAGGAGGAGCAATGTGAGTTAAGTACCTTGCTAGAAAATGCTGCTCCTGGGTGAGGAGGAGCAATGTGAGTTAAGTACCTTGCTAGAAAATGCTGCTCCTGGGTGAGGAGGAGCAATGTGAGTTAAGTACCTTGCTAGAAAATGCTGCTCCTGGGTGAGGAGGAGCAATGTGAGTTAAGTACCTTGCTAGAAAATGCTGCTCCTGGGTGAGGAGGAGCAATGTGAGTTAAGTACCTTGCTAGAAAATGCTGCTCCTGGGTGAGGAGGAGCAATGTGAGTTAAGTACCTTGCTAGAAAATGCTGCTCCTGGGTGAGGAGGAGCAATGTGAGTTAAGTACCTTGCTAGAAAATGCTGCTCCTGGGTGAGGAGGAGCAATGTGAGTTAAGTACCTTGCTAGAAAATGCTGCTCCTGGGTGAGGAGGAGCAATGTGAGTTAAGTACCTTGCTAGAAAATGCTGCTCCTGGGTGAGGAGGAGCAATGTGAGTTAAGTACCTTGCTAGAAAATGCTGCTCCTGGGTGAGGAGGAGCAATGTGAGTTAAGTACCTTGCTAGAAAATGCTGCTCCTGGGTGAGGAGGAGCAATGTGAGTTAAGTACCTTGCTAGAAAATGCTGCTCCTGGGTGAGGAGGAGCAATGTGAGTTAAGTACCTTGCTAGAAAATGCTGCTCCTGGGTGAGGAGGAGCAATGTGAGTTAAGTACCTTGCTAGAAAATGCTGCTCCTGGGTGAGGAGGAGCAATGTGAGTTAAGTACCTTGCTAGAAAATGCTGCTCCTGGGTGAGGAGGAGCAATGTGAGTTAAGTACCTTGCTAGAAAATGCTGCTCCTGGGTGAGGAGGAGCAATGTGAGTTAAGTACCTTGCTAGAAAATGCTGCTCCTGGGTGAGGAGGAGCAATGTGAGTTAAGTACCTTGCTAGAAAATGCTGCTCCTGGGTGAGGAGGAGCAATGTGAGTTAAGTACCTTGCTAGAAAATGCTGCTCCTGGGTGAGGAGGAGCAATGTGAGTTAAGTACCTTGCTAGAAAATGCTGCTCCTGGGTGAGGAGGAGCAATGTGAGTTAAGTACCTTGCTAGAAAATGCTGCTCCTGGGTGAGGAGGAGCAATGTGAGTTAAGTACCTTGCTAGAAAATGCTGCTCCTGGGTGAGGAGGAGCAATGTGAGTTAAGTACCTTGCTAGAAAATGCTGCTCCTGGGTGAGGAGGAGCAATGTGAGTTAAGTACCTTGCTAGAAAATGCTGCTCCTGGGTGAGGAGGAGCAATGTGAGTTAAGTACCTTGCTAGAAAATGCTGCTCCTGGGTGAGGAGGAGCAATGTGAGTTAAGTACCTTGCTAGAAAATGCTGCTCCTGGGTGAGGAGGAGCAATGTGAGTTAAGTACCTTGCTAGAAAATGCTGCTCCTGGGTGAGGAGGAGCAATGTGAGTTAAGTACCTTGCTAGAAAATGCTGCTCCTGGGTGAGGAGGAGCAATGTGAGTTAAGTACCTTGCTAGAAAATGCTGCTCCTGGGTGAGGAGGAGCAATGTGAGTTAAGTACCTTGCTAGAAAATGCTGCTCCTGGGTGAGGAGGAGCAATGTGAGTTAAGTACCTTGCTAGAAAATGCTGCTCCTGGGTGAGGAGGAGCAATGTGAGTTAAGTACCTTGCTAGAAAATGCTGCTCCTGGGTGAGGAGGAGCAATGTGAGTTAAGTACCTTGCTAGAAAATGCTGCTCCTGGGTGAGGAGGAGCAATGTGAGTTAAGTACCTTGCTAGAAAATGCTGCTCCTGGGTGAGGAGGAGCAATGTGAGTTAAGTACCTTGCTAGAAAATGCTGCTCCTGGGTGAGGAGGAGCAATGTGAGTTAAGTACCTTGCTAGAAAATGCTGCTCCTGGGTGAGGAGGAGCAATGTGAGTTAAGTACCTTGCTAGAAAATGCTGCTCCTGGGTGAGGAGGAGCAATGTGAGTTAAGTACCTTGCTAGAAAATGCTGCTCCTGGGTGAGGAGGAGCAATGTGAGTTAAGTACCTTGCTAGAAAATGCTGCTCCTGGGTGAGGAGGAGCAATGTGAGTTAAGTACCTTGCTAGAAAATGCTGCTCCTGGGTGAGGAGGAGCAATGTGAGTTAAGTACCTTGCTAGAAAATGCTGCTCCTGGGTGAGGAGGAGCAATGTGAGTTAAGTACCTTGCTAGAAAATGCTGCTCCTGGGTGAGGAGGAGCAATGTGAGTTAAGTACCTTGCTAGAAAATGCTGCTCCTGGGTGAGGAGGAGCAATGTGAGTTAAGTACCTTGCTAGAAAATGCTGCTCCTGGGTGAGGAGGAGCAATGTGAGTTAAGTACCTTGCTAGAAAATGCTGCTCCTGGGTGAGGAGGAGCAATGTGAGTTAAGTACCTTGCTAGAAAATGCTGCTCCTGGGTGAGGAGGAGCAATGTGAGTTAAGTACCTTGCTAGAAAATGCTGCTCCTGGGTGAGGAGGAGCAATGTGAGTTAAGTACCTTGCTAGAAAATGCTGCTCCTGGGTGAGGAGGAGCAATGTGAGTTAAGTACCTTGCTAGAAAATGCTGCTCCTGGGTGAGGAGGAGCAATGTGAGTTAAGTACCTTGCTAGAAAATGCTGCTCCTGGGTGAGGAGGAGCAATGTGAGTTAAGTACCTTGCTAGAAAATGCTGCTCCTGGGTGAGGAGGAGCAATGTGAGTTAAGTACCTTGCTAGAAAATGCTGCTCCTGGGTGAGGAGGAGCAATGTGAGTTAAGTACCTTGCTAGAAAATGCTGCTCCTGGGTGAGGAGGAGCAATGTGAGTTAAGTACCTTGCTAGAAAATGCTGCTCCTGGGTGAGGAGGAGCAATGTGAGTTAAGTACCTTGCTAGAAAATGCTGCTCCTGGGTGAGGAGGAGCAATGTGAGTTAAGTACCTTGCTAGAAAATGCTGCTCCTGGGTGAGGAGGAGCAATGTGAGTTAAGTACCTTGCTAGAAAATGCTGCTCCTGGGTGAGGAGGAGCAATGTGAGTTAAGTACCTTGCTAGAAAATGCTGCTCCTGGGTGAGGAGGAGCAATGTGAGTTAAGTACCTTGCTAGAAAATGCTGCTCCTGGGTGAGGAGGAGCAATGTGAGTTAAGTACCTTGCTAGAAAATGCTGCTCCTGGGTGAGGAGGAGCAATGTGAGTTAAGTACCTTGCTAGAAAATGCTGCTCCTGGGTGAGGAGGAGCAATGTGAGTTAAGTACCTTGCTAGAAAATGCTGCTCCTGGGTGAGGAGGAGCAATGTGAGTTAAGTACCTTGCTAGAAAATGCTGCTCCTGGGTGAGGAGGAGCAATGTGAGTTAAGTACCTTGCTAGAAAATGCTGCTCCTGGGTGAGGAGGAGCAATGTGAGTTAAGTACCTTGCTAGAAAATGCTGCTCCTGGGTGAGGAGGAGCAATGTGAGTTAAGTACCTTGCTAGAAAATGCTGCTCCTGGGTGAGGAGGAGCAATGTGAGTTAAGTACCTTGCTAGAAAATGCTGCTCCTGGGTGAGGAGGAGCAATGTGAGTTAAGTACCTTGCTAGAAAATGCTGCTCCTGGGTGAGGAGGAGCAATGTGAGTTAAGTACCTTGCTAGAAAATGCTGCTCCTGGGTGAGGAGGAGCAATGTGAGTTAAGTACCTTGCTAGAAAATGCTGCTCCTGGGTGAGGAGGAGCAATGTGAGTTAAGTACCTTGCTAGAAAATGCTGCTCCTGGGTGAGGAGGAGCAATGTGAGTTAAGTACCTTGCTAGAAAATGCTGCTCCTGGGTGAGGAGGAGCAATGTGAGTTAAGTACCTTGCTAGAAAATGCTGCTCCTGGGTGAGGAGGAGCAATGTGAGTTAAGTACCTTGCTAGAAAATGCTGCTCCTGGGTGAGGAGGAGCAATGTGAGTTAAGTACCTTGCTAGAAAATGCTGCTCCTGGGTGAGGAGGAGCAATGTGAGTTAAGTACCTTGCTAGAAAATGCTGCTCCTGGGTGAGGAGGAGCAATGTGAGTTAAGTACCTTGCTAGAAAATGCTGCTCCTGGGTGAGGAGGAGCAATGTGAGTTAAGTACCTTGCTAGAAAATGCTGCTCCTGGGTGAGGAGGAGCAATGTGAGTTAAGTACCTTGCTAGAAAATGCTGCTCCTGGGTGAGGAGGAGCAATGTGAGTTAAGTACCTTGCTAGAAAATGCTGCTCCTGGGTGAGGAGGAGCAATGTGAGTTAAGTACCTTGCTAGAAAATGCTGCTCCTGGGTGAGGAGGAGCAATGTGAGTTAAGTACCTTGCTAGAAAATGCTGCTCCTGGGTGAGGAGGAGCAATGTGAGTTAAGTACCTTGCTAGAAAATGCTGCTCCTGGGTGAGGAGGAGCAATGTGAGTTAAGTACCTTGCTAGAAAATGCTGCTCCTGGGTGAGGAGGAGCAATGTGAGTTAAGTACCTTGCTAGAAAATGCTGCTCCTGGGTGAGGAGGAGCAATGTGAGTTAAGTACCTTGCTAGAAAATGCTGCTCCTGGGTGAGGAGGAGCAATGTGAGTTAAGTACCTTGCTAGAAAATGCTGCTCCTGGGTGAGGAGGAGCAATGTGAGTTAAGTACCTTGCTAGAAAATGCTGCTCCTGGGTGAGGAGGAGCAATGTGAGTTAAGTACCTTGCTAGAAAATGCTGCTCCTGGGTGAGGAGGAGCAATGTGAGTTAAGTACCTTGCTAGAAAATGCTGCTCCTGGGTGAGGAGGAGCAATGTGAGTTAAGTACCTTGCTAGAAAATGCTGCTCCTGGGTGAGGAGGAGCAATGTGAGTTAAGTACCTTGCTAGAAAATGCTGCTCCTGGGTGAGGAGGAGCAATGTGAGTTAAGTACCTTGCTAGAAAATGCTGCTCCTGGGTGAGGAGGAGCAATGTGAGTTAAGTACCTTGCTAGAAAATGCTGCTCCTGGGTGAGGAGGAGCAATGTGAGTTAAGTACCTTGCTAGAAAATGCTGCTCCTGGGTGAGGAGGAGCAATGGGAGTTAAGTACCTTGCTAGAAAATGCTGCTCCTGGGTGAGGAGGAGCAATGTGAGTTAAGTACCTTGCTAGAAAATGCTGCTCCTGGGTGAGGAGGAGCAATGTGAGTTAAGTACCTTGCTAGAAAATGCTGCTCCTGGATTCACCCAGCTTCAAACAGGCACACATACGAGTACAGCTCTGGTCCGGTAGTTAGAGCGCTCACCCGCAGTCATTTGTGGATGGCGGTGGTAGCACTTGAATGTGCACAGAATCTTTGCAGTGTAGTTACAGCCAGGGGCAAGGCAATTAACTCATAATCATATTCTTTCTTCCCACTCTCTCGAGTAAAACTGATACTTGTGAAGGTAGCAATTGCACACAGTAGCAGCTAGGATTACCTCCTGATGTGGCCATGAGCCAGCCCAGGGTTGGTATACTCCCCAGGGAGTAAACATGGAGAGGCACCTGATTGTGAGCATACTATATGTAAGTTGCTGCATTGGATGTCAGGTAGGTGCCAGCAAAGGTTTGTTCAAGTAGCCCAAACATCAGGGCTTCAAGTGTAAAGTATAGTAGGTCGAGTGCCAGTTTTATAAATAATAGCCATAATACATTTACCATCATGTTTCATTAATTAAAATAGAGAAGTATAAAAAAATATACACATATGAAGGAACAAAAGTCCCAGATCAAACTTTAGCAGTAAGAAAAAAAAATAGTGGTTAAGGTAACATGGGGGCTGGGGGCTGGGGGTGGGGTGGGTGGGGGGTGGGGGGGGGGGTGGTAGGTAGGAGGGCCTGACTTTGAGAATATAATCTTTTTTTAAAGGAGGCATGCAAGCATGCATGCGTGCGTGTGTTTGTGTGTGTTTGTGTGTGTGTGTGTGTGTGTGTGTGTGTGTGTGTGTGTGTGTGTGTGTGTGTGTGTGTGTGAAGAAATGTCATGTATACAGGGCATTCATCTGAACCTAAATCAAAATTTCTCTTTTCCAGAAAAAGCTTTAAAAAAACTTAAATAGTGCTCATAGGGAAGATGGGACAGCAGGCACTTGGTTGTTTACCTCCAATATCTTTTTAAAAATCCATGATTGAACAAAGTTAAGGGTTGGCAGGAAGGAAAAAAAAGAGGATCAGTCGGGTTACTGTAGCCACAGCCATTTGTGTATTGGGGGGTGGGGGCTAAGTTACTTTCTATATATTCCCCCTTACTAGGCTAGGCTGAGGTGACTGGAATTCCCCCTTACTAGGCTAGGCTGAGGTGACTGGAATTCCCCCTTACTAGGCTAGGCTGAGGTGACTGGAATTCCCCCTTACTAGGCTAGGCTGAGGTGACTGGAATTCCCCCTTACTAGGCTAGGCTGAGGTGACTGGAATTCCCCCTTACTAGGCTAGGCTGAGGTGACTGGAATTCCCCCTTACTAGGCTAGGCTGAGGTGACTGGAATTCCCCCTTACTAGGCTAGGCTGAGGTGACTGGAATTCCCCCTTACTAGGCTAGGCTGAGGTGACTGGAATTCCCCCTTACTAGGCTAGGCTGAGGTGACTGGAATTCCCCCTTACTAGGCTAGGCTGAGGTGACTGGAATTCCCCCTTACTAGGCTAGGCTGAGGTGACTGGAATTCCCCTTACTAGGCTAGGCTGAGGTGACTGGAATTCCCCCTTACTAGGCTAGGCTGAGGTGACTGGAATTCCCCCTTACTAGGCTAGGCTGAGGTGACTGGAATTCCCCCTTACTAGGCTAGGCTGAGGTGACTGGAATTCCCCCTTACTAGGCTAGGCTGAGGTGACTGGAATTCCCCCTTACTAGGCTAGGCTGAGGTGAATGGAATTCCCCCTTACTAGGCTAGGCTGAGGTGACTGGAATCCCCCCTTACTAGGCTAGGCTGAGGTGACTGGAATCCCCCCTTACTAGGCTAGGCTGAGGTGACTGGAATTCCCCCTTACTAGGCTAGGCTGAGGTGACTGGAATTCCTCCTTACTAGGCTAGGCTGAGGTGACTGGAATTCCCCCTTACTAGGCTAGGCTGAGGTGACTGGAATTCCCCCTTACTAGGCTAGGCTGAGGTGACTGGAATTCCTCCTTACTAGGCTAGGCTGAGGTGACTGGAATTCCCCCTTACTAGGCTAGGCTGAGGTGACTGGAATTCCCCCTTACTAGGCTAGGCTGAGGTGACTGGAATTCCCCCTTACTAGGCTAGGCTGAGGTGACTGGAATTCCCCCTTACTAGGCTAGGCTGAGGTGACTGGAATTCCCCCTTACTAGGCTAGGCTGAGGTGACTGGAATTCCCCCTTACTAGGCTAGGCTGAGGTGACTGGAATTCCCCCTTACTAGGCTAGGCTGAGGTGACTGGAATTCCCCCTTACTAGGCTAGGCTGAGGTGACTGGAATCTAAAGGAGGACGATAAGAGAAACGGAAATACAGAACACATTTTGCAGAGATGGTAAGAGAAATTTAGAAAATTAACAGAAAGTCTGATGTTGTTGGCTAGTATCAGTATGGGCAACCTTGCATCTTGGAAATCAGGTAGACATAAAAATCAGCGGTCCTTAGACTCTAATAAATTCATTACAGCATACTCCTTCTAACTAAGTTTTAAGAAAAGTCAGATGTTTTGGATGCTTTTGAGATTTTGGTCTTTGGATCATGGAAGTCCATGTGTTTAGACTGTAGCAACCAAAGGGACATCAATGCATGTCATCAGTTGATGCCAGTATAAAAAAGTACAATGTCTTGGCAAAACTGTTTCACAGAAACAAAATGACTTGATGATGTGGAGCGTAGTCGAGTCTAACGCACCGTGGCTGTATTTCAATGACCTTCTTTTGCTGTGTGTTACATCGAATTGTGCATTGACATTGAAGTATGCATTGAAATGACTTGATAAAGCAGATCATTCAGCTTTCAATAGTGAACACAAACAGTCATACTGAAACATCTCACAGTTTGCTGCATGACCAAAATCTGAAGGGGCCACTGGATTCTCAAGAATTCCATTGTCTAGTCCTGACCATCACACATGTCTTGTAGTGAAGAGAGTGACACTCAAAGCCCTTGACAAATCAAGACAAAGTGGAATAAATTCTATCAAGCAAACTGAGATCATCACTACAAAAAGCAATCCTAACAATCCTGAAAAAAAACTCCCACATTGCGGATTTCAAATACCAATGTCAGGTAACAAAGCCTTTTGCAAATCAAGAACGTTTGAAAGAAATTTGATTGATCACATCCAGTACATTAGAACCACAAGCAAAGCAAACAAGCCCGAGAAAGCTCCTACCTCAGGGATTTCAAAGATGTCGCCAACACTGGGTGTTGACCACCAAGGAGTGCCATCGTCCAGTTGCCCACTCTGCACCTCGACTCTTACTTCCTTTGTGCTCATCATCTGTGGGCTACCCTGGTCCTCGGCCCGTAATTTCAGCCTGTAGGGGCTGTTCACTGACTTCCCTTGCAGTGATGTCCTGGTGGTGATGACCCCTGACCTTGGGTCTACTTGGAAGGTTTGATAGGCTGCAAGACAAAGGCATGGTTGGTCAAATTGGTGCAGCATGTCTGTAGTTGGCTTTTCTATTCCCATTGGCCTTGCCCTGCCTGCTAGAAATCTTGTGTTTGAGACAGTCTTTCTTTTTTTCCTCTTAAGTGAGCTATACTAATATCTGATAATTGTAGCCCTGAAAGAATTGACAAAAATTCACACATTGGCGATTAGCAGCTTAACACTGTGCATCTTCCAACCTCTTCTAAAGTGCACGAATACAGTATTCTTTTATTTTTCATTACAAGCCTGAGAATGCCACTTAACTATAAATACATCCTTCCATGGATTCATTGTGTATTCACAAATGCTTCAGCCAGTGGACTTCACTCCCAACTCTCTGTTCACAATCACCACTCCTTCATATTCAAAATGATGACTTCGCCCTAAAGAGCTGTGCCCCATCATTCCACTGTAGCAGTGTGCCCAAGTTCAAAGCTCTACTCTTTTCTCTACAAAGCTTCCCCAAGTCACTGCCTCTCTGGCAAATGAAATGATTACACTTGATTAAACATGTAACATCCCATAACGCCAATCTCCACCCCTTGCTGCCACTCCCACCCCCCACCCCCACCCCCACTTAGCTACTCCTGCTGTGTTTCCTCCTCCAACTTGTTCTAAATGTAGTGACCATGTGAGAAACAACAGGCAACTCCGCCCTTCCGTTATCAAGTGATCACTTAATTTAGAGACACCGAGTTAGAGGAGGTAAACATACCGGGAGCTGCAAAGTGTTGTTGCCAGTTAAGTCAAGTGAACTTAAGACTGGCAGTTTGGAACATCATACATTTTAACAAAGCAAATATCAGTTAGTGGCTGATCTCCATTCAACTATTTATAAATAGTGGTATGTCGATGTGAATGGAGTACTGAATTATTTCTATCTACGGTTTGCAATTGTTGGCATTTCAGCATCCACAACCAACCTTCTGCTTCTGTGTCAGCAGATATGGAGTAGGTGATCTCTCCATTGGTGCCAATGTCCTTGTCTGTGGCAATGACAGTGCCAACCTTGGTGCCAGCACTGTAGCTCTCAACAGCGTAGAACACGTAGTTGCTGTCCTCGCTGAACAAGGGCGCATTGTCGTTCACATCCAAAACATTGATGGTGAGCTGAAAGGAAAGAACGGGAGAAGAGTCATAAGAAAGGATATGGACAATGCAACCCTCTGAGATGTAATATATAGAAGAGGAGGATTTCAGCATCTTTTGTTATTTCAGACTCATCTGCTGAGTTTGAAGTGCATCATTGTGACTTCTGCCTCCTGTGCTCATGTTATATCCCTTTGTTTTTAAGCGCAGCAATATACCTGAATGCAAAGGTTATGACATATAAGCACAGTAACACAGTTGGGTGGTGGTGGTGGTGGTGGTGGTGGTGGTGGTGGTGGTGGTGGTGGTTGGTGGGTAGTTGGGTGGTGGGTGGTTGGCGGGTGGTTGGGTGGTGGTGGTGGTGGTGGTGGTGGTGGTGGTGGTGGTGGTGGTGGTGGTGGTGGTGGTGATAGCGACAACAACGATGATGACGAGGATGATGAGGCCAACAACCCCACCACCAATGATAATGTTCAATGAAAATGGTGACAACAACAACCATGGCAACAATGATAATGATGATGGACTGGGTTGCTGAAGAAGGTGACCCACCAAAAAGGTCCATCACAACAACAATGAATACACATACGTCGGTGTACAAATTAGCACTGCAGACAACCTCACCTGAGGCATCACACTGGGCCATCTTACAAGAGAAAACAGAGAGAGCCAAAGGGGAAAAGGGGAGCACCACTCACAGGGACAGAGGTCTGAAGCTGCAGGTTGGAAGTTTCTTTCAGTGGGTTGTCGGTGGCCAGAACAAGCAGGTTGTAGACCTGCTTTGTCTCGTAGTCCAGCTGCTTGCCTCGATTAATGATGATCATGCCCCTGTTGTTCTGAAACACAGGGGTAAACTGAAGAGAAGGAGGAACATGAAGAGTAACACAAGAGAAAAAGAAAGTGCAGAATATAAACAAGTGCATACAAGAGGAGGATGAACAAGAAGTGGCAGGGAGAAAAGGAGGGAAAAGGAGTAGGAGGGATGTGGAGATAGAAGGGAAAAGGAGGAGGGATGTGGAGATAGGAGGGAAAAGGAGGAGGGATGTGGAGATAGGAGGGAAGAGGAGGAAGAGGGATGTGGAGATAGGAGGAAAGAGGAGGAGGAGGGATGTGGAGATAGAATGGAAGAGGAGGAGGAGGGATGTGGAGATAGGAGGGAAAAGGAGGAGGGATGTTGAGATAGGAGGGAAGAGGAGGAGGGATGTGAAAATAGGAAGGGGATGAGGAGGGATGTGGAGATAGGAGGAAAGAGGAGGAGGGATGTGGAATTAGGAGGGAAGAGGAGGAGGAGGGATGTGGAATTAGGAGGGAAGAGGAGGAGGAGGGATGTGGAAATAGGAGGGAAGAGGAGGAGGAGGGATGTGGAAATAGAAGGGAAGAGGAGGAGGAGGGATGTGGAGATAGGAGGGAACAGGAGGAGGGGTGTGGAAATAGGAGGGATGTGGAGATAGAAGGGAAGAGGAGGAGGAGGGATGTGGAGATAGAAGGGAAGAGGAGGAAGAGGGATGTGGAGATAGGAGGGAAGAGGAGGAGGAGGGATGTGGAGATTGGAGGGAAGAGGAGGAGGGATGTGGAAATAGGAGGGAAGAGGAGGAGGAGGGATGTGGAGATAGGAAGGAAGAGGAGGAGGGATGTGGAGATAGGAAGGAAGAGGAGGAGGGATGTGGAGAAAGGAGGGAAGAGGAGGAGGGATGTGGAGATTGGAGGGAAGAGGAGGAGGGATGTGGAGAAAGGAGGGAAGAGGAGGAGGGATGTGGAGATTGGAGGGAAGAGGAGGAGGGATGTGGAGAAAGGAGGGAAGAGGAGGAGGGATGTGGAGATTGGAGGGAAGAGGAGGAGGGATGTGGAGATTGGAAGGAAGAGGAGGAGGGATGTGGAGATTGGAAGGAAGAGGAGGAGGGATGTGGAGATTGGAGGGAAGAGGAGGAGGGATGTGGAGATTGGAAGGAAGAGGAGGAGGGATGTGGAAATAGGAGGGAAGAGGAGGAGGAGGGATGTAGAGATAGGAAGGAAGAGGAGGAGGGATGTGGAGATTGGAGGGAAGAGGAGGAGGGATGTGGAGATTGGAAGGAAGAGGAGGAGGGATGTGGAAATAGGAGGGAAGAGGAGGAGGAGGGATGTGGAGATAGGAGGGAAGAGGAGGAGGAGGGGTGTGGAGATTGGAAGGAAGAGGAGGAGGAGGGATGTGGAGATAGGAAGGAAGAGGAGGAGGGATGTGGAGATTGGAGGGAAGAGGAGGAAGGAGGTAGGAAGGAGGCAGGAAGGAGGTAGGAAGGAGCAGATGGGGAAGGGTGGTGTTCCAGAAGAGAAAGAACGAGAAGAAGGGAGGAGCAAAAGCAGCAGAAGCAGAAGCACAATAAGAAGGTCCAGGGCAACAGGTGGTGGGAGGTCAAAGGAAAGGAAAAGGAAAATGATGAGCAGAAACAAAAGTGGGAGGAGCTGTAGAGAGGGAGAATACAGAAGAAAAGGAGTAGGGGGAAGAGGGAAAGTGAAAATGGAAGGAGAAGTTGGGAGGGACGACAATCAATAAAGGAAAGAGGAAGCCTAACAAGATGAAAAAGAGCACAAAGAGATCAATTAGCCAGGTCAATGCTGAGAGAGAAAATTACTCACTGGCCCCTGTGAACTTTGTAATGGTATACAGACTAGAGACAGAGAGAGAGAGAGGCCATAGAAATGCATATATCCTAGAGTTAAGGAAACAAAGCAGCACACACAACAATGAGGAGTGCCAGCATCCTGAAAACACACACACACACACATATGCACACATGCACACACACACACACACATGCACACTCACATGAATACATGCACACACACATGCATACATGCACACACACACACACACACACACACACACACACACACACACACGCACACACACACACACACACACATGACAATTACCTGGGAGCTGATGAAAAAATCAGCGCTGTTCTGGCCAGTCAGAGTAAAGGACACCATTCCAAAACTGCCACTGTCTTTATCCGTGGCTGAGACATAGCCCACAATGGATGGGTACTGGGCCGTTTCCAACACTGAGAATTGATACTGAGTCTGCAAAAGGAGCATTGAAAACTGTACACAAGGAAACCGGGTCATAGTAGTTTAAAACACAATTTAACCATTCATTAATCATGCTTTGACCTGTAATACATTTCAGATCATATATCCACGTTTGTAGATTGAATCATGACCGAGTCAAAGAGTGATTTGGATGCTCTTTCTGATGATTAAATGCAGTTATGAAATGAAACTACTTTGGGGAGTTGTACATTGTTGAAGATAATACGCTCTAAAACCACATTTACAGAAAAACGTCAGAATATTGAAGTTTTCCATAACATTTTACATATGAGTCTGGTCTATTCTAGCCAAGGAAACTCCAGAAATTCATATTGATGAGAAGACAGGCTCTCCTGGGATATAAAACAGAAAAGTTTACTTCAAAGCCTGTTTTAGCATGCTTGACTGTAGTGTAACATTTGGAAATTTCCTTGCAGCAACACAGGGGTGGATGATTCATGGAGCACATGGAAAATCTCAACAACCACCACCTACATCCCCTCACCAATTTGGGCCAAAGCTCAAAATCGACCTAGTGATGAAAAAATTTATATCATCATGCCCATGGTTCCCAAAATACCATTCCCTCATTCATATGTCTCTATTGTGGATGAAGCAGTTTTGTGGAGAAGGTAACAGTAACAAACACTTCAGCATGACATTTCAGAACTTTGACACATCACAGATTATGCTCCAATTTCAGCACATAAAATATAACTCTTCATTTTAACATCAGCTGTGTGCAGCCTTACAGGGTAGGTTACTGATCACTTTGTTTCTTCTCTCGCTCATCCAAATATTTATCACAACAATAACTAATCTGTTCATCATCTGCAGATGAAGCAGACTTTTCATGGTTCATACCTGGTCGAACTCGGGATTGTTGTCATTGTCATCAGCGACCTCAACATAGATGCTTGTTCTGGCTAATCGTCCATCTGAGGCTATTGCATCCACTTCCACAGACAGTGTCTTCGCAGGGAGTGTTTCATAGTCTACAGCCTTGTCCACTCTGATGCGTCCTGGAAGGAGCATCAAAGGCCAGTCAGCCACTGAAAGTGCTATGAAAACCTTCATGATACGCTCTTCAGCATTATCACATGGCATTCAGAAACAAGAGAGAAACTCTAGGTTTGTGTTTGTATTTCATAAGTGGTCAAGGCATGGCAAAACAAATTGCAGAATGTAATGATCACAGAAAAAAAAAGAGAAAGAGATACGCAGCATCTGTAAAATGTACTAGTTGTTCCAGAGTAATCATTGTGACGACTGAAGAACCAATGGCCTCAAAAGTGCTCAAGCCAATTACTGCTTGCATACAGTGACAAAAGAACAGTCTTTAGGACTTTGGCATCTTGGCAGACATGCCAAAGCAGTTTAGTCGGATGCATCTGATTGGCTGATAAGCCATATCACTAGTCTGCAATACATGTAGAGTCTGAATTTGCAATAACTGGCATCAGATTACCCCCAGTGGGTTGGGGGTAAGAAAGACCCACCACAGCTTCCTACTTGATTCATAAAAGACAAATAACTTGACTTGACTTGCTCTTACTCTTGCCTAGTTCCAGTGATTTTATATTGCCCACAAAGGCTGATAGGTCATAAAACTTCATTATTCATTCATCCATTTATTCCCTGGTATGAAATGGTATCAATTTTCAGGACATTTAGCAGAAACATTCTCAAACATAGCATCTATATTTCAAATTCTGTGGTAAAATTTTCATTTCATGCCTTCGTAAACATTTACACATTGATTCTGACAAACTGACTGACACCTGCATCAATCAGGTGCATGCTGCCTAGATTCATGTCTTTCTGAACAGTTTGAGTGAAAAGCTGTAGGAAAACCCCACCTGTAGTGCGATCCACTGTGAAGTAGTTATTAGGGTCAGAACCCTCGACTTCCACATAGTTATCAAGCAGGCAGTAGCCACAAGTGGGATCCCGTGCCCCGATGGTGGTGATAAAGAAGTTTCCTGTGCGGCTCTCCGTCATGGTCAGTCGGTACTCAGGCCGCTGCTCCGTCCAGGGTGGATTGAAGATGATGGTAGACACATTGGTACCAAGAACGGTGATTAGCACTGAAGCTGCAAAGAGGATGGTTACAGCTACTTGTAATGCTTTTGCTCAACATAAAGGCATTCTTCATCTCATCATTACACACAAGATTCTTTGACCTCTTAGGGACATCTTGTGGATCTTTTATAGTATTTGAGGATCTTTTATAGCATTTGAGAATCTTTCAGTCTCGTTATAAGCCTTGTTTGTGATTGTAAGTGTTCCACAAGAATGCCTCACCATCACTCACTTCTTTTGAGTCACTTTTACCCTCTATCACCCTCCTCCAAAAAAGACACTGAGAAACTGAGGTCCTGAACTAGAGCCAACATCAATGTACAATTAGTGAACTCGGCAAAAAAAAATGAACCCCCAAAAAGTTACCCGTGATTATTTCATTTACCAGCAGAGTGAAAAAGGACTCTCTTAGGTTATTTACATATACTCCTTAACTATCTAGACAAGATACTGCAACCCACCCACCCCCAAATAAAAAGCTCCTGGGTAACATTACAAGTATAAACTTCTACACATCTGTGCCCCTCATTTTGAAGCATGTCAGTTATGAAGTCCAAAATCTCCCCTCCCTCTCCCTCTCTCTCACCAATGGTGTTAGTTGAAGAAAATCACTCTTTCTTGCCCTTCTTCACTGACAGTGATACCAATCTTTTAACTCATTCAAGATGCAGTATTTTCAGTGCATCTTATCCCTGGAATTGCAAGAAAATAGATGTACTTTGAAAAATCATATTACAAAAAGAACTAAAGCTATAAAATTAAGTCTACCTCTCTAGATTCGATTTTCCCCTTACATGAACAAGTATGCAAATGGGTAGCATTATATGTGTCAACATCTATCTTGTCATAGCATATGATGCTACACATCAAAAATGAGTTAAAATATGTTGCCACTTATCTTTACTCGGCATTAAACAGGAGAAAGAATACATACTCACTCAGTATGCAAAACTTTTTTTCCCTAGAATAAGTAGAATTCAGCAATAAAGAGCATCCTAAGAGCACTCAGCACATAATCACTGGAGATCAAGTAGACAAATCTAGCCATCAGTACATTGATATAACTGCACACAGTATTCTTGTGCTTGTGGTGAGCCATAGGCCTAGACAATAAAAACCGCTTGCGCTGAACCTTCAGGTTTTGCCATTAAAAAATAAAAAGATTGGGTTCGAACAAACAACCTCTCGAGAAAAGAGGGGAAAAAACACAAAAAAACACACAAAAAACTCCAGGTCGGGTTCGAACCCGCAACCTCTCGAAAAAAGAGGGGGGAAAAAAACAAACCAGTAAGGTTCATTCCTGCAATCTCTCACATGTACAACAACGGGTGGGGTGGCTCTCTCTCTCTCTCTCTTGAATACCAACACACACACACACAAAAAGCTTTAGTGCGGATTTGAACCCGTACACGCATCTCGTACAACCATGCTTGTCCCAGCGACAAAAAATAATCCAACGCGCTACCGAGTGAGCTAATCCGGAAATCTTAAAGTTTAGATTTGTAAAGCAGATATAAAATGGTTTCCTGCAAACCCCCTCGGTTCGTATTTTGCACTGTAAATTGTAGAAAAATGGATGATAGTTCATGAAATTTGAGTGGTCTTGTACATTTTAGGATACTCAAGGTCTATTTCTGCCAAGTTTATTATCGATTCACTGCCATTAGGCCAAGCGAACAGAACTTGGTAGTGAAGGCCTACTCTATCGCACTGCCGCTGAGACGGAGTGGCTGTTCTAAGAGTCGGACTGGCCGGACGGGTGGAGACACCAATTTTGACCGTAAAACGGTACTTTTTTAAGCAAAGGCGATTTTTTTCTGGGGAGGATCACGAAAACTATTTATGTAACTGGTGAGCACTCGTACAACATGGGAGAAACGCTGCTAGCGACGGGAGTGAAGGAAAAGGCAAAATATTGCCATTCCGTCATGGGACATTTTAGGGGGGTGTTTTCCAGTTTACGACCTTAAAAAGTCACTTTCTTTTCAAATCTCGATTCAGAAAATGTGATACATTCAATCGGACCTAACTTCTAGTAAGTGTGCAAAATGTCAAATGTCCAGTAGTTTTTGAGACATCAGTCGTTAAGTCGGGACAGACACACAGACAGACACACACACACACACACACACACACAGATAAAGCTGTGAGGACTTCCAGTAAACCTGGAGGGATAATCTGGTTCTCTCTTGAACCAACTGGTGAGCCCTGGAGGTAGAAATATCATTGGGTTATGCCACATCACCTGTACTATTTGTTTAAAGAGCTCCAGAGACTCTATCAGAGGTGCGCATCTGGCTCCAGGACAGACCCTTCCCCTGCTACGCGCCTCCATGGATGACAGTACCATCCTGCCTCCTGACCAAGATGGCGTGGAACATGCATTGGAGTGTCTGCAGCTGCTTATCCAGTGGGCAAGAACAAAATTTAAGCCTCAGAAGAATCGAAGCCTGTCCCTAAGGCAAAGAAAGACCATCAACAAAAGCTGCAGAGTAAAAGGGAAGAGGATACCAACAGTAAAGGAGACACCAGTAAAAAGCTTGGGCAGATGGTACTCTTGCTCCCTCATGGACCATCACAAAGGCATGGAGATCAAGAGAATTGCTACAGCAGAGTTAGAGGCCATCAATAGAAGTTGCTTGTCAGGTCAGCTCAAGATGTGGTGCCTGTGCACAGTTAGTTCTTGTCCCACATCTCCTCTGGCACCTGCAGATCTATAAGGTGGCAGTGATTTGGGTCGAGGCTATTGAACACTGCAGCAGCGCTTTTGCCAGAAGTGGCTAGGAGCTCCATGAGCCCTCTCATCAATTGCTGTCTAAAGCTCTTCTTGCAAGCTCAGACTTCCCCTGTCATCACACATGGAGGAGTTCAAGCTTGGCAAGGTTCGTTTCTTCATGATGCTCCAGGATTCAGCTGACTAGGTCATCCATTATGCCCCACCGGGCGTCCTAAAAGGCAAGAAGTGGGCAGCAGCAGATGAGGTTGCCCGGGAACTCCAGCTGAAGAAAGAGAATTGAGGCCGGCTACCCAGACAGAGGAGGACTTGGCCCGCACACAAGCAGATGGCTCTCTCTGGAGGATCTGGCTGGGAGGAAAGCGCTTGTGGCCCGGGGGATCCAAAGGAAGGAGGAAGAAAAAAAGAGTCACCCAGGCAGTATCCCAAGCCCAACAGGGACAATGGACCCAATGGGAAGACACAGCCAATAAAAGCTTTGACTGGAAGATGCTGTGGCATATGGATCCAAGGTGCATTTATAGCTTCATCATCCACACCTCCTATGATCTGCCACCTACAATCATTATGAGGGCAAAGGCAGTCTGGAACATATTCTCGCAGGCTGCCTGAAATTACTCAGGAAATACACATGGTGACACTGCCAAGTACTGCAGGTTCTGGCTGTTGCTGCAGACATTTGTTGCAGTCAAGTGAACAAAGAGTAAGAGATGCACTCAGTCAAAACTGTGTTTCTGAGGGAAGGGAAATGGGTCACCCATGAGCAGGGACCAGACTACTATCCATCCAAGACCCTGCTGAAGCAGGAGGGCAGTGGAGAGCTTGGCATGGACCAGATGGGAAGACAGGGGATCCCCAAAGCCATCATTAGGTCTGACCAGCACCCAGACATGGCCATCTGGTCCAGAAAGCTGAGAAACTTGATACTGACTTAACTCAAAATACCATGGGAAAGCCACGTGTCCTGTGCCCATAAAAGGAAGTTGACCAGATATGAGGTCATTCCACGGTCATGCAAGGAGCGCAGGTGGGACTGCAGAGTTCCCGGTCAAGGTTGGCTACAGGGGGTTCATGAGGCACCCAGCTACCTGTTTTCTACAGTGCTTGGGGGCTGGATCCATGGCCATCTGGAGGGTAACAGGAAAGCTGCAGGAAACTGCTGAAGCTGCTTCACTAAGGATGTGGCAGTCTATTAGGCACCATAAATAGGCAGCCACTTGGTGGACACTAAGGGTGTGGCAGTCTATTAGGCACCATAAATAGGCATCCACCATTACTTGGTGGACTCTCCCCAGTGGCGCTCTGCACTTCTTGGGGCTGCCTGTGGTTGAGCTACTGGAGCAGGCCTGAAAAGCTCCATGACCACCAGCTTTTGAGGTGTGTGTGTGTGTGTGTGCATGACATGGCAGCAGCTTTGTATAGTACACTGCCTCTCTTTGTGCATGTGTGTGTGTGTGTGTGTGTGTGTGTGTGTGTGTGCGCGCGCACACATGCATGCACCTGACCATCAGCCAAAGCAAGAAGAAAAGTGGTGTACCAGTGGCTGTCTGAGTGTTGAGAGCGCCACCAAGGTCTCGTACGATGACTGTGAAGGAGATCTTGGCAGCATACTCTCGCCTCAGGAGACTGGCTGTTGTGATCAGCCCAGTGGAATTGTTGATCTGGAAGGCTCTCTGTCAATGACATATAAACCATTAGTGAAATCAAAGAGAAAATGTTCACTATGACAAGTCGTTTTAGGAACCATGTCCCTAAGGGCACATGAAAATGAAATCTGTGAACAAATATTTTATAACTTTAGCAAACAGAAGCAGGTGCATAGAGTTTCATGAGATATTTAAATGATTTGCAGTCAGATGAACAAATACAAAATTGATAACAAATAATTATCCAAACAGCTCACATTTCAAGAACTTTTCTTTATATCAATGATGGTGAAGCTTAAAATACAGGGAGTGTTCAACAGAGCAAAGTGTCACAAAATGTATTTCCAGTGAACATTTATATCCCTTACAGATTCCAACTCAAGATTTCACTGATTCAAGAACTGCCACGTGGCTCTGCACAGGTGGGGGGAAGTGATCCTCTTTTATAGCACTCTTCTAGGCAGATGGAAAAGAGTCTATAGTTAAAATGGCCATTCTCTCCCCAGTGTGCTTGGTTCCATTTTTGTGACAATTACAGATAGAAATCCAAACACCATATCCCGAGCTGTGTAAAAGGCTATCAGTAGGTCATCATCCTCATTGTCATCGTCGTCATCATCATGCTCAGTAATAGTAGGGCCAGGGCAAAGCACATTCTCTTTTGGCAGCAGGGACAGACAGAGACACACCAAGTAGTCGAAGGGTGAAAGGGAGTTGATAACCCCTCCTCCACTGTTTCTGGCAATGATGCTGTTTGTGTCGATCTGGTACACAAGACGACTGCTGGTGTCTGGGTCAATGGCCTGGAGGTCGAGGACGGAGGTACCGACTGTCACACCTGCAAGAGCCAACCCCATGCACGCATGCAGTGTCTGCTTTCAAGCCAAAGCATCATCATGCACCTGCACAACAGCCTTCGCCCGGGACTGGCTTGCCAAAACAAGGGCCAATGTGGAAACAGCCGTGAGCAGGGTCAGCGGTCAAACCATGCAGGGTATACCTGTACAAGGTCTCAAAAAGGCAATACAGGCTTCAGTGTCCCTCTCAAACGTGGAAGTTGGCAAGGGTTTCATTGAACATTTTCCCTTAAAAACAACAGCTACTTACTTATTCAAAGAAGTGGTTTTGAAAATTGTACAGGGATTACATGCCACATGCAAATGAGACAGCATGAAAGACCCCTAAAATCACCATATGGATATAATAATAAAGATAATAATAATAATAACAACAACAACAACAACAACAACAACAACAACAACAACAACACCACCACCAACAACAACAATAATAATGATAATAATACTAAAACACTCTCAAAGTAATCCATTGCAACTGAGTGCAAACATCCTAAACTACATTTCTCAAATCGACAAATGTCATCCATTTTCTTGAAGCTTTGCAAATAGCATTCCAGCCACAAGTTTATGAGTCAACCAATTAAAATTTACAATAATGGACTTAAATAAATGACAAAGTAGGACACCTCTAGACCCTCAGACTCCCCATGCTTCATGCTTTCTTGCTTCAATTGGGAGCTAGCAGATATACAAAATATGGCAAATTTCTGACAAAAAGACAGGAAATGGAAAGACATGGAGGGGGTAGGGGGTTCAGGATTCAGGGTAGAGCTGAATGTGGGAGGGGAATACTGGTTAGTGATGGAATGAATGGAGATGGTTGTGGAGAGGAATTGGGAGCATTAGGCATTGAGAAGGATGGGAGATGGAGAAACAGTTAGGTAGATGAGGTTGGGAAGAGGAATGGGGATGGATGGATGGAGTTTTACGGCCTATCAGCCTTGTAGGCTATGTAAGGCCTTTTAGCACGAAAATCACTAGAACAGTTCGGAGTAAACGCAAATCAAGTCACGGTGTCTCTAGTTATTCGCCTCTTACGAATCGCGTAGGGAGACGCGGTGGGTCAATTCTTACACTGAACCCACAGGGGGAAAGAGGAATGGGGTAAAATAGGACTGAAGTTGGAAGGTGAGTGGGTGGAGGTGTGTGTGTGTGTGTGTGTGTGTGTGTGTGTGTGTATGTGTGTGTGTGTGTGTGTGTGTATGTGTGTGTGTCTGTGTGTGTGTATGGGGTGGGGGTTGGAGGGGAAAGAGCATAACTGCAAAATAAAGGGAAGACAACTCACTTTCTCTGACGCTGCGCGTGTAGATGGCCTGGGAGAAAGCTGGACTCTTGTTGTTGGCATCCAGGAGGTCGACAGTGACAGTGGCCGTGCCAGTTTGTGGAGGACTGCCCCTGTCGATGGCGTAAACCTGGCACACAGAAAATATCCTCTTCAGGAAATGTGTCTCCATACTGCGCATAGAATACAGGAAGGTTTAATGGAAAGAGGAAGTGAAAAATGAATACAAAGAACATCCACTTAAGCATCTGAAATTTTCAGATGACATTAACAAAATAGTCAATATCTAAGAGGTGAAACTAAATTGGTTGCTTTGCCCCAGTGATGTGAATGTTTGATAGGGCAGACTGCTAACACTAAGTCCTGAGGGTTTCAGTGGTAACAGCAATGGACAGAACAGCATTTTCCCTCAGACCTCTATGAGCATTGACACATCAATGACAAGACAAGTGGAGATAAGAACTTGACAGATTTCCAACAGGTCTCAGAAAAATATCTACAACTAGGTCTGGGGGAAATTTCTGAAAACCAGAGAAAACACTGTCATAAACAATCAAAAGATCCATGTTTTCTTTGCTTATGAATTATCTCATCATAGGCAATATACCAAAAGTAGTACTGCATCTGACATTATTCTTTTTTTCTTCTTACCTCCTGACACCAGCTCCATTCTACATGCATGCTCTCTCAAGCCTCCACCTACCTCCTCATTTTTTGGTACCTCCACCCAGCTCTGACTTCACAACAAGATAAGCCAACAGACTTAAATGAGGTAAGGCTGGAAAGGAGAGGCTTACAATCATGACGTATCGCTTGAACTCATCGTAGTCAAATCTGGCATTGGGGGAGACGGTAATCTCCCCAGAGGTGTCGCTAATGGTGAAGTGGTCCAGACTGCCTGTGGCAATCTGGTAGCGGACTTCGCCGTTGGAGCCACGGTCTCCATCTGTAGCAGATACCCTGGCAACCAACGTTCCTGTAACACAAAATTCATGCATGTTTTAATCAGAGAAACATCATCATCTTGCATCTATAATACTTCATGAAACCACTTCTAAACAACTTTGTCTCATGTCCTGCTTCAGCTGAAGTAACATTTATTCAGCAGGTTTCAAAGACGGGATCTCAAGCAGCTTCCGTTGAATAGAGTTTTATTCTATAGCAATATCAGCATAATATGAAACAGGAAAATATAACCCTACAGTTCTCTTTATTGAGAGACAGGCAGAGAAATTCATTCTTGCCGGGTGTCCTTACTGTTTAAGAACTTTGAAGACATTAAATGGACTCCAAATTGATATTACATAATATTTGAAAAAAAACCCAACTGACAGTCAACATGATCAATATTCAGTTTTGTCTACTGCTACAGTTACAGCCCTATGTAATTATTTCTTGACTAATACAGCACTCAAACAGATGGTGTACCTGGTGGAGAAATCTCTGAGATGTTTGCATTGATGTTCCCAACAACAAAAGCTGGCCTCCTGTTGTTTTCATCCTACAAGAAAGATCATGTGCAACATAATGACACTGGTGTGTACTATTCATTTACATGCATTACACACCATCACAGAAGACAAATTTTACACTGAAGCACAATCCTACAGTTTCCAAAGTAGCAAATTAACCCAAAATAAAGCCAAGGGTCATATGTACACTGTCCCTCTCAGTCTGGCAGCTGCTGCACTAAACACAACTTATCTCAAAGCATAGTATTCACTCAAGCAACAACAACAAAATTGCCACATCTAATTCACGCATTACCTCATTACAGAGCATGTTTCAATCAGTGGGTCTAATATGCATCACCATGAAATGCACCCACCTGTACAATACACAAGTGGAAACTTCAGGGTGGTGAGGGGTGGGGTTGAAAATGGATCTGATGTGGAATACAATGAAGTGGAAAGCATTAGGAGGATAGAAAAAAGGGTCCAAACTCTAACTGCATTGACTGGGCATCTACGGTTTCTGACTGATAGAGAGGTAAAAGACTTCAATTAGTGTGCATTCTGTCTGCCTGTCTGTCTATTCGTCTGTCCATCAGTCAGTCCACCCATCTGTTTCTTTCTCTGTCTGTCCATATGTCTGTCAATCAATCCATCTATCTGTTCATCTGTCTGAGTTGCAACACATTATTTTCATGCCAGGCATGCTCAAAGCACAGACAATTCAGGGATTAAACAGAAGTTATGAAATTCTTTTTGAAAGTCACCAGTGAGTCAGATCTACATAATGCTTCTGTTACCTTAATAGAGTAGATTGCTATGGACATTTCACAAGAAATAAACACCTAAAAACTACGATCAACTGGAGTTACTACTGTCATTAACCATCTACTCCATTCCGTAAGGTTGCTTTTACATCACGAGATAAGAAAAAATCTTTTTACACAAAATGTCATGCAGCATCCAATTGGGGTCAGGGCTACTGACAGTTCATGCTGGGGGGTGTCCAACAAGAGGGCAGTAACCTCTCTTAAAATCAGTCACTGAACCCACCTCACCTGCCACGAGTTGTATAAGGGAAGCACCCCAGGGTGCTCTGACCTACTTCCCATTATCTCTAATGCTTATTGCAGCCGAAGGACCCTTGCCTTATGCAACCCTTGGTAGAGGCAGGGGAAAGAGAAAGACTGCTGCCTCATTCCCGTGCCCCCACTGCCATCCAGTTTGCCACTTACACATCAGTATGCCTAATCATTCACACACCAGAAAAGCCGAGAAACTGCACTTCAAGAGGGCCAGCATCTCCAAGTAGTCATCAGGATGGTAAGATGGAGGATAGAGTTTTATGACCTACAAGCCTCTGTCGGCTCTTTAAGGCCATCGATCACAAAGAATTGTTAGAGCTGCTTCGAATAAAAGCAAAACAAGTCACCTATTCCCTAGCTATTCACCTCTTACAAATCACACAGGGATAGTCACTAGTCAGAGGCTCCTAACAGTGTTACCATAGAGAGACTTCTAAAGCAGCTCATCCCAAAGGTGCATGGTGAAGAGGAGGGAGGGAGACAGACCTGAACATTGATGGCCACGCTGGCAGTGCCTGTCAAGGGAGGGTTGCCACTGTCCACAGCAATAATAGTCAGGATGAACCTGTATAATAAAAAGTTGCAAATAAGAGAAAGAGAGAGGAAAAAGAAACCAAGAAAAAGACAGACAGGCAGGCAGGCAGACAGACATAGCAAGCAAGCACACAAGCATGCTTGTGAACACACTCTCTCATTCACACATACATACATGCACACACACACACCCCCCCCACACACACACATGAGCGTGCATGCATACACATACACATGCGCGCGCACACTCTCATCGAACTTGAAGTCATTTTCATTTGCAATTTGTTACTTATCTCAGCTTTTGAAACCTTGCTCTATGCTCTGTTTAGTGTAGGAAGTTTTAGGCAAATGTATGAAAGCAATCAAACAGGCATGGGAGAACTTGAAAGCACATGTCAAGATTTGTGATGAAGATAAGACAAATTAAAAAATTGGTGAAAATGGTCAACCACTTACTGTCCACTCCGGTTTGGTGTGTCGTCATAATCCAAGTTTTTCGTAAGTGTGAGGGACCCATCAACTGGGTTCAGGTTGAAAGAACTCTGAGGATTTTCTCCTTGAATTCTGTAGGTCAGTCCACTTGTCTGCTCTGGGTCTTGGGCCTTGAAATAAAAGAAAAACATTATGAAATTCACGTCCCTCCTTCAATACTACTACAGAGAAAGAAAACTAGGAGCCCCTGGCAGTACAATGTTCCTCCAGAGTGCAATTAACAGGAATGGGATCCTCTCTCTTGTGACAAGACAGGGCGAATGGCTTGTGTTGAATCAGAGCCATTATAGGGGACAGTGTTCTGCCCCAGACAGAAGTAGAGAGACAGTACTGGGAAGAACTGCCAATAGGTCCCAGCTTCCATATGATGTGTTGTTGCATTCTTGGGTCTCCTTGCAGCACAGGCCCTGGCATTCACTTTGTTGAGGGCAGGATGCAAGGATTATATAATAGAGGGAAGACAGCCTTTGTCAGTTCTCATTCTTCAGAAAAATTAATGAAATACCTCATTTGATGAGAATGCTTTGAGAGAGCAGGGTTTTTAACAGATAGTCAGGTCTTAAAGTCAGACTATTCAAACCTCTTGCAAATTTATGTCTACTGGAAAAAAATAAAGGGATCCCTTCCACTGATGGGCCGCACTAGTGGACTCATCCGAGGAAAGGGGTGCAGACCCCACTCCACTAGTGGACTCATTCGAGGAAAGGGGTGCAGACCCCACTCCACTAGTGGACTCATTCGAGGAAAGGGGTGCAGACCCCACTCCACTAGTGGACTCATTCGAGGAAAGGGGTGCAGACCCCACTCCACTAGTGGACTCATTCGAGGAAAGGGGTGCAGACCCCACTCCACTAGTGGACACATCCGAGGAAAGGGGTGCAGACCCCACTCCACTAGTGGACTCATTCGAGGAAAGGGGTGCAGACCCCACTCCACTAGTGGACTCATTCGAGGAAAGGGGTGCAGACCCCACTCCACTAGTGGACCTTGGCATCTGATTGGTTGTGTTTTTGCATAGGCCTTTTTGCTTGAAACAGAGCTGAATCGCCTTGATGACTGCTGCAAATGCAATATTCATTGTAACCCAATTCAGTTGAAAGCGCATTGTGTACACCAGTTTGTCAATTATTCACACTTTATTGTCATCCTTTAAGTGGAGTTACTGTCCAAGATTTCTTATGGACACTAGCGAGCACTTAACAATTTGGTTGTCATTCTGTGTGTGAGTCACTGCGAATTAAACAACCAGCATCACACCCTTTTCCTCAAATGAGTCTACTAGTGTGGCCCATAAGTGGGAGGGATTAAAAAAGAAAGGTCACAAATAATACTCATCACTTTACCTGTACTTTGACAGCAGGGGTAAGGTTCCGGCTGTTTTCGAAGGCATAGGTCACATACTGGGACTGCCGGAACATTGGAGCAACATCATTGACATCTAACACAGCGACAAACACAGTTTTTCGCTCCAGTCGCTGTGGGTCCCCATGGTCTGATGCTTCAAAGAGCAGGGTGTAGTCCCTCTGGCTCTCAAAGTCCAAATTCTTTGCCAGGGTAACAACGCCAGTATCACGATTGACGCTGAAGATGTCAGAGTAGGTACCTGGTAATGCGTAAGTCACTCGGCCGTTTTCACCCGAGTCTCGATCAGTGGCCTGGAAGAAGTAAAATGTAATGGTAACAGGTATGAATGGATGGGATCCAGAGGATGGAGAAAAGTTTACACCAACACTGATGAAGATTAACATTTGAATGAAAGCCATTTAAGTTTTATCTCATCAATCTTTTCAGTTTTAGGTAAACATGTTGATCAGTCCTATCTTTTACATTTGGATTATTCATACAAATTGTTTCAGCAACACGTTGATCAGTCTTAATTTCTGCACTTTGGTTGTTCATACAAATTCCTTCAGCTAAGTTCCCCAAAGTCACAGGGATGTTCTACATGCAAGCATGCACAAGCACAAGCACACACACATGTGCATGCACACACACACACACACACACACACACACATGCCTTGTACCAGAATGAAACTTACTGTAATGGTTGTGACTGTGGATCCAACTGGAGCATTTTCTCTTATGGAGGCATTAAAGTCAATGCGTGTGAAGATAGGGGGGTTGTCGTTTACATCCAGGAGGTTGATGGTGACCGTGGTGGAGCTCGTGGTGGTGTTCTCTACAGCCTCCAACTGAAGTCATGTAACAGCCCATTTCACTTGCAACAATCTTCAATGCTGAGTGGATGCTCAGATACAGAACGTGAACAGTAAAGAACCTCATTAGACCGTACAGTTAATGAATAAATGGATGAACAAATGAATGAGTGGTGTTTTACAGCCTATGAGCATCTTAGGCTGTATAAGGCCATTGACCACGAACATTGTTAGAGCTGGTCACAGTAACAGCAAGCCCAGTCTCAATTTCCCCAGTCTATAGCCATTTTAGGAGACTTGGTGGGGTCCCCCCCCCCCCCCCCCACCCACCCACCCACCCACTGTGGGTACCCACAGTAAATGGGACTCAATGTAAATGTTACTCCAACAGATGTGTGAGAGCAATTCTTTAAGTAACAAACAGCATGGTATGAAGTGAAAGAGGTCTTGCATGAACTCATCCCATGTGTCTAACGAGCCTGCAGCTTCAGCAGTCAGCATGATGCCAAGGCTACTGATGTTGGTCATCCTCAGGGGACACCCATCAACACTGATGATTGACACTGGGAATATCATAGAGTTCTTGGGTGACTGCACATTCCATCTCAAGAAAGGAGCCAGAAGGTTAACCCTTTCAAACTTGCAGTCAAAGAGATGGTGTGGTAGACTCAATTTTTCCCTAAATCTGTCATGCCACACTGCAACTGTTAGGTGGTTGAATGGCAACTCACAACAACTGTTTGCTGGCTGTATGACAACTCACCACAAGTTATTTGCTGGCTGTATGACAATAGGTAGTCCCATTAATTTTTTTTAACACAACATGTTTAAAAAAATTGTATCTCATAATTTTGTATGTAACATTAGAAAACTTCATGCGAAATTTCAAGCTTCTAGCACTATTATTTACTGAGATACAGCTTTTCAAAGTTTGTGACGGAGGAATGAATTTTCTAAAATAAAACGAAACCCCTACTTTTAATAAGAATATAATGGAAAATATCAATACCAGCAACCCTGTGACATCAAAAACATATCATCTATGTGTATGAGAAACAAGAACTCACAAAAAACTCTAGTTCCAAGCATATATATTCACTTTAATTGTATGCTAAAAATGACTCGCAATGCAATTTTCGACTCGCGAAATCACACAAAAAGGCTTTTTTGGAGTGCCCCCACTGTCATACATGAATTAATTTTCCTTAGAAAACCTGTTCTTGAGAAGCACTCTAACACAGACTACAAGCACAATTTTTTTCAGAACTGATTTTCAAAGATCTGCTGAGATACACCCATGTGAAACTTGAAGAACACTGAAATTTTCACAATTTTGATTCTACTGATGGCGTATAGGCTCTTTGTGTGTATTTCAAGAACTATTTAATCCAACATGCAGCATCTGTTAGGTGGCTGTATGACAACTCACAACAAGTGTTAGGTGGCTGTATGACAACTCACAACAACTGTTAAGTGGCTGTATGACAACTCACCACAAGTTATTTGCTGGCTGTATGACAACTCACAACAACTATTAGGTGGCTGTATGACAACTCACCACAACTATTAGGTGGCTGTATGACAACTCACAACAACTATTAGGTGGCTGTATGACAACTCACAACAACTATTAGGTGGCTGTATGACAACTCACCACAAGTTATTTGCTGGCTGTATGACAACTCACAACAACTATTAGGTGGCTGTATGACAACTCACCACAACTGTTAGGTGGCTGTATGACAACTCACAACAACTATTAGGTGGCTGTATGACACGTTACTCACAACAACTATTAGGTGGCTGTATGACAACTCACCACAACTGTTAGGTGGCTGTATGACAACTCACCACAAGTTATTTGCTGGCTGTATGACAACTCACAACAACTATTAGGTGGCTGTATGACAACTCACCACAACTATTAGGTGGCTGTATGACAACTCACCACAAGTTATTTGCTGGCTGTATGACAACTCACCACAACTATTAGGTGGCTGTATGACAACTCACCACAAGTTATTTGCTGGCTGTATGACAACTCACAACAACTATTAGGTGGCTGTATGACAACTCACCACAACTGTTAGGTGGCTGTATGACAACTCACAACAACTATTAGGTGGCTGTATGACACGTTACTCACAACAACTATTAGGTGGCTGTATGACAACTCACAACTATTAGGTGGCTGTCATTCTGTAAACCCAAGTATTGACTCTGGCACAGTTCGCAATGAATGCGTAATAAGCTTGAACCTTCGCATTACAGCCTTGCGCCCAAAATAGTTCGTTCGGATACTATTTTTCTCTCCACTTTTTACAGAAATCATTCAGATGTCAAAGCTTGTTTCCATTTCAACACAAACATTTTATTGTATCGAATAAACGCTTGTTTGTTGTCTCAACAAGAGTAAGTTAAGAGTTTTGTGCGAAATAGTGTTAGAACTACTTTATCGGCGTATGTCAGAGAGCACATCGGCTATCCCACAAGCCTCTCGTGTGACCTCCGTTTGCATAAATTGGCCGAAAACCTTCCATCACATGATGTCAACAGTGCTAAAGATACTTTTGCCGGTAGGCGAAATCTCTAGTTCAATAGAATGGGTGGCTGTATGACAACTCACAACTGTTTGCTGGCTGTATGACATTACTCACAACAACTGTTTGCTGGCTGTATGACAACTCCCAACAACTGTTTGCTGGCTGTATGACAACTCACAACAACTATTAGCTGGCTGTATGACAACTCACAACAACTGTTAGGTGGCTGTATGACGACTCACAACAACTATTAGGTGGCTGTATGACAACTCACTACAACTGTTAGGTGGCTGTATGACAACTCACAACAACTGTTTGCTGGCTGTATGACAACTCACAACTATTATTAGGTGGCTGTATGACAACTCACTACAACTATTAGGTGGCTGTATGACAACTCACAACAACTGTTTGCTGGCTGTATGACAACTCACAACAACTGTTAGGTGGCTGTATGACAACTCACCACAAGTTATTTGCTGGCTGTATGACAACTCACAACAACTGTTAGGTGGCTGTATGACAACTCACCACAACTGTTAGGTGGCTGAATGACAACTCACAACAACTGTTAGGTGGCTGTATGACAACTCACCACAACTGTTTGCTGGCTGTATGACAACTCACAACAACTGTTTGCTGGCTGTATGACAACTCACTACAACTGTTAGGTGGCTGTATGACAACTCACAACAACTATTAGGTGGCTGTATGACAACTCACCACAAGTTATTTGCTGGCTGTCTGACAACTCATGACAACTCACAACTGTTTGCTGGCTGCATGACAACTCACCACAACTGTTTGCTGGCTGTATGACAACTCAAACAACTATTAGGTGGCTGTATGACAACTCACAACAACTGTTTGCTGGCTGTATGACAACTCACAACAACTGTTTGCTGGCTGTATGACAACTCACAACAACTGTTAGGTGGCTGTATGACAACTCACCACAACTGTTTGCTGGCTGTATGACCACTCACCACAACTGTTTGCTGGCTGTATGACAACCCACAACAACTGTTTGCTGGCTGTATGACAACCCACAACAACTGTTTGCTGGCTGTATGACAACTCTTAACAACTGTTTGCTGGCTGTATGACAACTCACAACAAATGTTTGCTGGCTGTATGACAACTCACAGCAACTGCTAGGTGGCTCACAGTATGACAACTCACTACAGCTGTTAGGTGGCTGTATGACAACTCACAACAACTGTTAGGTGGCTGTATGACAACTCACAACAACTATTAGGTGGCTGTATGACAACTCACAACTGTTTGCTGGCTGTATGACAACTCACAAGCACTGTTTGCTGGCTGTATGACAACTCACAACAACTGTTTGCTGGCTGTATGATAACTCACAACAACTGTTTGCTGGCTGTATGTCCACTCACCACAACTATTAGGTGGCTGTATGACAACTCACAAGTGTTAGGTGGCTGTATGACAACTCACAACAACTGTTAGGTGGCTGTATGACCACTCACCACAACTGTTAGGTGGCTGAATGACAACTCACTACAGCTGTTAGGTGGCTGTATGACAACTCACAACAACTGTTAGGTGGCTGTATGACAACTTACCACAACTGTTAGGTGGCTGAATGACAACTCACTACAGCTGTTAGGTGGCTGAATGACAACTCACAACCACTGTTAGGTGGCTGTATGACAACTCACAACAACTATTAGGTGGCTGTATGACAACTTACCACAACTGTTAGGTGGCTGTATGACAACTCACAACAACTGTATGCTGGCTGTATGACAACTCACAACAACTATTAGGTGGCTGTATGACAACTCACAACAACTGTTTGCTGGCTGTATGACAACTCACAACAACTACTAGGTGGCTGTATGACAACGCACAACAACTGTATGCTGGCTGTATGACAACTCACAACAACTGTTTGCTGGCTGTATGACAACTCACAACAACTGTTAGGTGGCTGTATGACAACTCACAACAACTGTTTGCTGGCTGTATGACAACTCACTACAACTGTTAGGTGGCTGTATGACAACACACAACAACTGTTAGGTGGCTGTATGACAACTCACAACAACTATTAGGTGGCTGTATGACAACTCACAACAACTATTAGGTGGCTGTATGACAACTCACAACAACTGTATGCTGGCTGTATGACAACTCACAACAACTGTTTGCTGGCTGTATGACAACTCACAACAACTGTTAGGTGGCTGTATGACAACTCACAACAACTGTTTGCTGGCTGTATGACAACTCACTACAACTGTTAGGTGGCTGTATGACAACTCACAACAACTGTTAGGTGGCTGTATGACAACTCACAACAACTGTTTGCTGGCTGTATGCCAACTCACAACAACTGTTAGGTGGCTGTATGACAACTCACAACAACTGTTTGCTGGCTGTATGACAACTCACAACAACTATTAGGTGGCTGTATGACAACTCACAACAACTGTTTGCTGGCTGTATGACAACTCACAACAACTGTTTGCTGGCTGTATGACAACTCACAACAACTGTTATGTGGCTGTATGACAACTCACCACAACTATTAGGTGGCTGTATGACAACTCACAACAACTGTTAGGTGGCTGTATGACAACTCACAACAACTGTTAGGTGGCTGTATGACAACTCACAACAACTGTTAGGTGGCTGTATGACAACTCACAACAACTATTAGGTGGCTGTATGACAACTCACAACAACTGTTAGGTGGCTGTATGACAACTCACAACAACTGTTAGGTGGCTGTATGACAACTCACAACAACTATTAGGTGGCTGTATGACAACTCACAACAACTGTTTGCTGGCTGTATGACAACTCACCACAACTGTTTGCTGGCTGTATGACAACTCACAACAACAGTTTGCTGGCTGTATGACAACTCTTAACAACTGTTTGCTGGCTGTATGACAACTCACAACAACAGTTTGCTGGCTGTATGACAACTCTTAACAACTGTTAGGTGGCTGTATGACAACTCACAACAACTGTTAGGTGGCTGTATGACAACTCACAACAACTGTTAGGTGGCTGTATGACAACTCACAACAACTGTTTGCTGGCTGTATGACAACTCACAACAACTGTTTGCTGGCTGTATGACAACTCACAACTACTATTAGGTGGCTGTATGACAACTCACAACAACTGTTAGGTGGCTGTATGACAACTCACAACAACTGTTTGCTGGCTGTATGACAACTCACAACAACTGCTGGGTGGCTGTATGACAACTCACAACAACTGCTTGCTGGCTGTATGACAACTCACAACAACTGTTAAGTGGCTGTATGACAACTCACCACAACTGTTTGCTGGCTGTATTACAACTCACCACAACTGTTTGCTGGCTGTATGACAACTCACAACAACTGTTAGGTGGCTGTATGACAACTCACAACAACTGTTTGCTGGCTGTATGACAACTCACAACAACTGTTAGGTGGCTGTATGACAACTCACAACAACTGTTTGCTGGCTGTATGACAACTCACAACAACTGTTAGGTGGCTGTATGACAACTCACAACAACTGTTTGCTGGCTGTATGACAACTCACAACAACTATTAGGTGGCTGTATGACAACTCACAACAACTATTTGCTGGCTGTATGACAACTCACAACAACTGTTTGCTGGCTGTATGACAACTCACAACAACTATTAGGTGGCTGTATGACAACTCACAACAACTGTTTGCTGGCTGTATGACAACTCACAACAACTATTAGGTGGCTGTATGACAACTCACAACAACTGTTAGGTGGCTCATATGACAACTCACCACAACTGTTTGCTGGCTGTATGACAACTCACAACAACTGTTTGCTGGCTGTTTGACAACTCACAACAACTGTTAGGCGGCTGTATGACAACTCACAACAACTGTTAGGTGGCTGTATGACAACTCACAACAACTGTTAGGTGGCTGTATGACAACTCACCACAACTGTTAGGCGGCTGTATGACAACTCACAACAACTGTTTGCTGGCTGTATGACAACTCACCACAAGTTATTTGCTGGCTGTATGACAACTCACAACAACTGTTAGGTGGCTGTATGACAACTCACAACAACTGTTTGCTGGCTGTATGAAAACTCACAACAACTATTAGGTGGCTGTATGACAACTCACAACAACTGTTTGCTGGCTGTATGACCACTCACCACAACTGTTTGCTGGCTGTATGACAACTCACAACAGCTATTAGGTGGCTGTATGACAACTCACAACAACTGTTAGGTGGCTCATATGACAACTCACCACAACTGTTTGCTGGCTGTATGACAACTCACAACAACTGTTTGCTGGCTGTTTGACAACTCACAACAACTGTTAGGTGGCTGTATGACAACTCACCACAACTGTTAGGTGGCTGTATGACAACTCACAACAACTGTTTGCTGGCTGTATGACAACTCACCACAACTGTTAGGTGGCTGTATGACAACTCACAACAACTATTAGGTGGCTGTATGACAACTCACAACAACTATTAGGTGGCTGTATGACAACTCACAACAACTGTTAGGTGGCTGTATGACAACTCACAACAGCTGTTAGGTGGCTGTATGACAACATCCAAAAAAAAGCAAAAGGAAAAAAAAAAAAAAACAAAAAAGATCATCAACAATCTGTTTGCTGGCTGTATGACGTAACCTCACCAACAGACTGTTAGGTGCTGGCTGTATGACTAACTCCAGCAACAACGTATTAGAGTTGAGCTGTATGACAACTCACAACAACCTGTTCGGATGGGAACGCTGTATGACAACTCAGCTTAACAACGGTTAGCGTGGCGTGTATGAGCAACTCACCAACAACTGTGGTGGGGCTGTATGTACTACACGCGACAGGACAACTGGCTGTGCTGCTGTATGACTAATACATCACACCAACTGTTAGAGTGGCTGTATGACTATAGCTTCACTCACAACTTAGTTTGCTGGTCTGTATTACAACTCACTGCAACAACTGTTTGCTGGCTGTATGAGCCATCAACTCGACAGGCAACTGTTAGGGGGTGTGCTGTAATGACACTCACAGACAACTGTTTGCTGGCTGTATGAACAACTCTACGAACAACTGTTATGGTGGCTTATGACAAGCTCACAAACGAACTGTTTGCTGGCTGTATGACACGCTAACTCACGAACAACTGTTAGGTGGCTGTATGACAACTTGTCAGCAAAAAAATACTGTTTCTGCTGTATGAC